>ML821189.1:23642-46259 GCA_009831015.1 Picea engelmannii
AGAACAAATATATCTATAGGAGTATGCTAACTCTGTAATCGAAATTCTAGGAAGGATTATCTGTGTATAAATGAACTTGAAAGGAACAGATCTATCTACAAGAGTACGTTTATTTCTATAACTGAAATATTAGGAAGATCTATCTACAGGAGTACATTTATTTCTGTAACTGAAATATTAGGAAGATCTATCTATAAATAATTGGAGTTGAGCAAGTCTGTATATATGTTACATATCGACTTATATATATATATACCGTTTATTATCTGCTATAGGAACGACTGTATCTATATGGTTTTCTGTATGTTATCTGTTGAAGAATCATCTATTCTATTAAAGAATATACCTATATTACTACTATATGGGTGATCCATTGTCATCACAGGACCAACGTATAAATGTACGGGTTTATAAACAACATATATTATCTGTAGTAGTAATAGATATGAATTTGGACAGTAAATGATATTACAAAACTACTGTGTTTTTTAGTTGTGCCAAGGATAGATCTATTCTTCTCAAAGCATTAAATTCATCATGAAAATTCCAAAACTTCAAGTCCTGGAAAAAAACTTCTACCTGTCATGAGATCATCATGAGTCATACGACTTTAAGTGTTCAATTTCTGTAGTGGATTTTCAAATCTGTGCAAACATTTATAGAAAACTGGAAAGAATTTTAGGAGTATTATATCCATTTTAACTGTACAGATTTAAAGGCCCATTAATATAATAAGGGGTTTACAAAGTATCAAACAACTATATGACTGCAGTTATGAATATATATATATATGTAAATGTTCATTCAGTAATCGTTATAATGGATGGCATAGAGTTGGTAGCATACAATTGTAAAGACCGATGCTTATAGTGAGTAATTGAAGTAAAATCTTCTAACAACCATACCAAACCACTAAATAATCAAAAGATGGCTATATCTAGATATAGGTATATAGATACCTTGGATATATGTATATGTAAAGGAATATGCCAGAATCAAAATGCAGAGTCATGTCCATAATTCATGTTACACTGATAATCTCAGACTCTTCTTAATACCTAAGGCTTAGATTCCGACCGCACTGACTTTGACAAGAAAACGATTAACTCAGACATTTGAATGTTCGGAAAACAAGGTATTTAGTTCGATAAAACTTTGAGTACACTCGGTTTGAACACAAAAGAAAAATCGGTCTAAACTATTATAGATCCAGGATAAAACATTACAAGAGAAAACACAAGCGTTTTTATTTACCGACACTCTTTTAGGTATGCCGAGGATCTACGATGCCAAAAATGAATTGAAGTAAGGTTACAGGAAATGGAAATAAGATACCATATTCACAATTTATTTCATTTCATAAATGTCAAGTAAACAGTGCCAGTGTATGAAAGAAATCAGTCATATTTTTCCTTTCGAAGAATGCTTAATATAAGACATAGCAAGAAATTGATTTAATCCTTGGTTAATTATATAAAATTTAAAGTTGACTCTCAGAACTCGACTGTTAGAAGGAGTAATGGAGTTAAAATCTAGCACACAACGAACCAATTACAGAAATGGTTCCTTAGTTGAACCCTTCTACCGTTAACTGTCTAGGCCTTCTTGGAAGGGGCAAAATGGAACCCGAGTACCTCTTAAGGGGGTGAAATCTTCGTGTGTGTGTCTTCGCGTGGTCGAAACCCCTGCACAGAGTTGTGAGAAATGCCATTAAGGCTTTGTTCAACATAAATACAAATAAAATAAAAACGAGTAACACTAGGAAAGAATTCGCCAAAGTAATACTTAACTTAAGTGGAGGGATCTGGTATCCTTCGCCATCGCAAGGAGCCGCGTAACTCTCCAGACCCGGAAGGGGAAGAGGAGCCCTAGACTTCCGGATGGGTACCCTCGCAAAACAAAGGGGCCCACCATTAGCGTTAAGAATCAATGAATGACTGAAGAAAGAACATAACAAAGAACAAATACACGAATGTTGAAACGCGACCATATTGCATAATAAGCCTAAACTCAAGAACCATCTTATAGAAATATAAAGAAGCATTAGAATAGTACCAATGATCTATCTAACACTCTGCAAATAATTTTTAAGGAAATGCAGGGTCAACACGATGCCAAAAACCCCAAACGCGCATGCCCTTGTAAGACGCTCAGAAAAGAGTAAAGGGGGGCACGCAGAACATAATCTGAACATCTTTAACTTCAGTCAGAGTATAATCCTTGCTTAAGGGTCAGGCCAACTATTATTTTCTGGGAGACTCTCAAATAAGGAAAAATTACATTCTTACAAATTTATTGAGTATTGGGAGAATAGTGATAGATGAACCCCTTTTCTTTTCCACAACTCGAATAGAAATAAATTGCCAGAGAGGTTCCAATATCATGAAAAATAGGTATAGCATACATGCATGTATAAGACCCTAACCAAATAAAATTTCAATTTCTTTTCTGACGAAGCATAACATGGAATAGTAACAAAAAGAATGACGAATACATTAGGAGAGAAAGAAGGGCCTACGGGCAAGATACAAGAGAATACCAGAATAGTAAGCCGTAAAAGGACAAAAGAGAACCTACAGTAAAATTATATTTTAGGATAGAAACATACCGAACAAGAGTAACATGGGAGATGCTCCAAGCCACCATGCCCTGCACAGAGTAAAGTTGAGAAATAGAGGAAAACACAGGATTCAACTCAGATTAATTGGCACAAAGATGAAAATGAATCATGGCTGCTACCCTAAGACACAAACCCCCGCGCATATTGAATGTGGTGGGTACGACGAGAAAAATGTGCCATGTGACAGCAGTGATCTGGAGTGCTTGGGTTGGACGAGGGTACAGGGTGACTCTCGTTTCTCCTCCACCTCCATTAATGGCTGGTCAGATAATTAACTCTGACTATCAATACATCTAGTCACATTTAATAAATTTAAGAGGACAAGTAGGGATCTCCTCAAAACCCTATTACTACTAGTCCAGTTAGCGCCGGTGGTTGGAGTTAGTTAAGTTTGGAAAGGATTAATCAACTTCCATCTTAGGGTTGATTCCAACTAAGGAGTTTATTGGGTTACGAACTCTCAGTCAACAGAAGAATTTCCAAGAAAGTCCTCAAAGTCTGTGGTCACATTTATCAAAAGCCAAACCAATAAAATCCAACGACAAAGCAAATATTTCGACCCCCTTTCCTTGTTTTATAAAGTTCTCGGGGTATTGAAGTTTAGGCTTGTGCGTGCATATGAAGGTGGATGTTAAAGAAGAGGTTGGAATCCTAAATCCTAGGCCTATGTTTATGTCCGCATTACTACAAAGTTTTTTTTTTACATTTAACCACTTCCAAAGACGAGTATAACTCAAATGAAAGTTGAAGAGTAAAACACTAGACTATGGATCTGTAATGTTATGATAGAGAAAATGAATACCTAGGGTATTGAAGTTTTAAATATTAAGGATTATTCCCTTATTATAAATCTTGTTGGGTATATGTGTTATATTCTTTGCATGTGTGTGTGTGGGCGCGTCAGATACGACAACTGCATCTGACGATCCCTACCACTAGAGATCTGCCGTGTGCGCCGGGCGCTTTCCTAGGGGGGGGGTAGGTATGCCCCCCCCTGGTTACGCGGAGCGTTCGGCAACGGGTGGCAGCGCCCCGAATTTTTTTTTTTGGGCGGTTTTTGCTATTTTTAGCGGAATTTGCTATTTTTAGCGGATTTGTAAATTAATCCCGGATTAAGGGATTAGGGTTTTGGTATCTACAGAATACCTAAAAACATTGTATACATTGTATGGTGAATGGTGAAATTTGAGATAATGAATATAAGAAAGGTTTTCCTAGTTGAGGGTTTCCGGTATAAAATCTCCGTGTACTCTATGTATGAGCCATTGATTAATTTCTGTATTGCTTAAGAATCTATATGCATTGCTTTACTTCGCAGGTTTAAAACTTACAAATCTATCATACAGACTTAGAGCGTAATGCTCTTAGAAGAACAAAAACAAATATGACGAAATTGAGGTTTATTACAAAGTTCATCAACTGATCCAGATGGATAACGGTGGCCACCCACCTTTTCCAACTAGCTCAAAACAATTTTATGACAATTTTGGCAATTTACTATTTTTAGCAGTTTTAACTTTCATGGCCATTTTGAGGGCCTAAATGAAGGTTTTTTTTTTGTGATAGAGATTCTCAATGATAGGAAAAGTAATGTNTATCACATGCCTAAAACAAAGATCGTATACAAAAGTTACGACCCCGAGAAGTTGATGTACTAACTTACCCAAACAGGGCCCACATGAGTTTTGGCGCTTCATCTCCTAGTGTTAGGTTTTTGGATGTCTAGGGTTTTGGAATTCTTGTTTATTGTAAAAATGCCTTTAGAGCCTCATTGTAATCTTCTTCTTGTGAATGCACGCAACCGTCACATCTCTTCTCAGAGATAAGCCGCCACCATTCCAGCAAGCTTGTTTCCGCTGCATTTTACAGTTTCAACTTATTTCGTTATTGAATAGAAAACCATTTTTACTGTATCTCTGTTATTTTTGTGTTAAGCACCTGTTAATAATCTGTATTCATTTTGTTCTACTCATAAAATCCAGATCAGTGCTATCAGAGTGGTTTGCTCCTTGTCGTCTTAATGCATGTCCCCAACGAGGTCGGAGTACAAAGAGTTGGGTCTCGAGCTTGTTTCTCTTGAGGACATAAGCTCTCACATGCCCAAGCGACCTCTCATGACAGGAGAAAAGAAAGATGACAGGACAGGAGATCCTTTCAAACTGTTGATTGAGGAAGCCCTCATGCAACAAAGGAACGAGATGATGGATAGTTTCGCGCAAATCCTTCGACGACTACCAACAAGTGATGCATCTTCTTCGAACAGAGGCGCCGCCCTCTTCAAGGTACAAACAAACTTTGATATTCCTATATTTGAAGGTTAGATAGATGCAAATGTTGTAGATAAGTGGTTGAATCTACTAGAAGGGTATTTTTCTGTCCATAACTTTTCAAATAGAGAGAAGATTACTTTTGCGCTCCTCAAAGTCGTTCCCCGTGTCAAAGATTGGTGGGAAACTTTCTGTGAGCAAAAGGAAACAGAGGAAACCTCATTATTTTCAGTCACGACCACCTAGGAATCCTTCAGGGATGCTATTAAGGAACAATACTACCCTGTCGGAAGTTATGAAGACCTATATACCAAATGGACCACACTGCGGCAAGAAAGAGACCAAGCAGTGCCAGATTTCACAAATATCTTCCATACCTTGCGCACCAAACTGGGTATCAAAGATTCAGAGCGACATTTGGTACTCAAGTATCACGGTGCTTTGCATAGATACATCCAGACCAAAATGGAATTTCTGGACATCTCATCCTTGGGCGCGGCCTACCGATATGCTGTCAAAATCGAGCAGAAGCTCAAACAAAAGATGCGACAATTTGGGACTGGGAACCCCTCACAAAAAAAGATAGGAAAGGGCGACCCCAACCCACCGAACAAAGGACAAATTAAATATGGACAGTATCAGGACAACCAGTCCAAGCTGCAAGGAAAGAAGGACACCAAAAAGACAAAGAAAGATACCAGGAAGTGGTGCGACTTCCATAAGAGCCCTTGGCATAACACTGCTAACTACCGCTCAAAGCAGTCATTGGTGGTTGAAGTCAAAGCCTCTGAATCAGATGCAGATTTTGACTCCAAGCCAGAACCAGAAAGGGGAAGATAGATCATTGACACGGAACCCAGTGCCACCGTTGCTACCACCAAGCTCCAGCCTGGTGAACTAGACGAGCCAAAAGAAGGAGAGCGCCTCTTCCATTCACAGATGTGGGTAAAAGGCACCCCGTTGCAATTCATCATTGATAGCGATAGCCAGAAGAACCTCATCTCAGCAGAGGTCATCAAGTGGCTGGCCCTGCCAACAATGCCACACCCACAACCCTACACCATTGGATGGCTCCGCCAAGGAAGAGATCTCCGCGTCAGCCAACAGTGTCGACTGTCGTACGACATCAAGCCCTTCAAAGACAAGGTATTATGTGATGTTGCTCCTCTCGAAGTTTGTGATGTTCTTTTGGGCCAACCTTATTTATGGAAACGTCATGCTATATATGAGTCTAGGCCTCATAGTGTTATTATTACTTTGAACATGAAATTGTAGAGGATACCTGAGGTAGTCCCACCTAGTGCTATTTCCTTGATCTCTGCCAAGAAATGCAGGAAGGTCATCTCTCAGACTGGGAAGTTTGTCTTCTTCGTGATTTTCTCTCAGAATAAGAGAAAGATCACAACCACATCCAGGGTCTATGCGAATGACCTCTCCACACAACAGAAGCAAGTAGATAAGGTCGTGGAAGAATACTCAGATATCTTCTCCTCACCTACAGGGGTACCTATGTACTGCCACGTCAAGCACCCCATCGATCTGACCCCCGACGCACCGCTGCCCAATGGTCCAGTCTATCGTCGCTCTTTATTAGAGAATGAGAAGATCAAGCGACAAAACTGCTCCACAAGGGGCACATCCATCCCAACTCGTCAACTTGCGGGAGCACAATCGTGCTGGTACAGAAGAAAGATGGAACTTGGCGACTCTGTATTGATTACCGGGATTTGAATAAAATCACAGTCAGAAACCGATACCCGATTCCCTGAATCGATGACCTCCTTGATCAACTCATGGGGGCCAAATACTTCAGTAAGATTGATCTGAAGTTTGGCTACCACCAGGTCCCGATAGAACAAACATATATCTGGAAGACTGTCTTCAAGTCAAAGGAAGGCCTTTTTCAATGGTTGGTCATGCCCTTCAGTTTGACAAATGCTCCAGCCACTTTCATGAGGATGATGGACGATATCCTGTGACCATTCACCAATACTTTTGTAGTGGTGTATCTGGATGACATTCTAATTTACAACAAGACTTGGGCCGAACACTTGCAGCATATTCAACAGGTTCTGCACACCCTGCGACAGCACAAGCTATACGCCAACTTGAAAAAATGCTCCTTCGGCATGGACATGGTACATTACCTGGGCTACATCATTGATCAACATGGCGTACATGTGGATCTATCCAAGATCCAAGTCATCTGTGACCGGCCAACCCCAACAACACCCACTGAGCTTTGGAGCTTCTTGGGCCTTGCCAATTTCTACCGCAGGTTCGTGTTGGGATTCTCCCATATTGCATGGGCCCTCAGCCAAATAAACAGGGGTGGTGGTAAGGCAAAATTTGCATGGGGCCGGTCCCAACAACAAGCGTTCGATGATTTGAAGCAACGCTTGTGCTCAACCGCAATACTTTCACTACCAGACCTGCAACATCCCTTTGAGATCGAGACAGATGCTTCAGACTAAGCTGTGGGCGCCGTTCTCACTCAGCACGGCCACTCCGTGGCCTATCATAGTGAGACACTGTCAGATACTATCTGTAAGTACCCTACTTACGACAAAGAAATGTACTCCATTGTGAAAGCCTGCCACCAATGGAGAAATTACATTCTTGGGAAGGAGACAGTCATCCACACTGATCATTAGCCACTGCAGTTCATGGAGACACAGGGAAAATTGCAGAATGACCGCCATCAAAAGTGGTCCACATACTTGCAGCAATTCCACCTCAACATCAAGTATAAAATAGGAAGCACCAATCTCGTCTCTGATTACCTCAGCAGACCTTCAGTCGCGGCACTCACTACGGTGCGAGACACTTGCGGCCATGAGACATCTGGATGGCCTCAACTCTATGAGACAGACCCTTACTTCGCCACCCCCTACCAGATGTTGGGTGCAAACACAGTTGTCGATAAGTTCCATCTTCAAGATGGGTTGTTGTGTCATTTGGGCCATATCTGTGTTCCATCAAGTGAGAGAGTGAAGCTGATATGGGAAGCCCACTACATTCGGGTGGTGGGACACTTCGGTGTCGAAAAGACAGTGGCGATGCTACATAAACATTTCTACTGGCCGAAACTTCGACAGGAGGTCAGCAAGTATATCAGGTCTTGCACTGCCTGCGCTATTTCCAAACCGACCACTAAGAAACATGGCTTGTACATACACCCCTCTTCCTACTCCTGACAGTCCATGGGAATCCATCTCAATGGACTACATGTCTGGCCTCCCATCCACCAAGCGGGGAAATGACTGTGTTTTTGTGGTTGTTGATCGCTTTTCTAAGATGGCGATTCTGGTTTCCTGCAAGAAGAGAATCACAGCAGAGGCCATTGCCAAGCTCTTCTTTGAGCGAGGCTGGGTACATTTTGGAATCCCACAAACCATTGTATCAGATCGGGATAGCCGATTTCTCAGCACATTCTGGTCAAGCCTCTGGTCACTGCTGGACACCAAGCTCACCAAATCCACGACCTTCCACCCCCAGACAGATGGCCAAACCGAGGTTGTAAATCGAATGATTATGCATATCCTTCGCATGTATAATTCAAATCACCCTCGCACATGGTATGAGAGCCTTCCCTATGTCCAACATAGCTACAACAGAGCTCTGCATAGCTCAACCGACCACAACCGCTTTTAGGTGGGGTTGGGATTCCAACCATTGGGTCCCATAGATGTTGCACTTCCCCTTGCGGTCACCTCGACCGACTCATCTCCTGCTCCAACTGAAGCTGACAAATCCACCCGGTTCATTGATCGGATCCAGCGCATCCACCAACAGGTTCAGGATATCCTACATAAGTCCAATTACAAGTACAAACAACGCCATGATCAACATCGGGTGCCACATAAGGTTTAGGTGGGAGACAAATTTTGGTTGCACTTGCAGAAAGAACGCCTTACATGACCCCATCAGAAGCTTCGCCCACTCCATTATGGGCCGTACACTATCACCAAAGCCATGGGGTATAATGCTTTTAAGCTCAACATTCCTCCTTTCCTTGGCCTGCACCCAATGTTCAACGTGGATCTCCTTCGCCCTTATTTCCCACCATTATTGGACACCTCAGAAGTAGCAGAACAACTGACACCCACAGAGCTCAACCCTGACTACATACAACAGGCATCCAATGATCAGATTGTGGACACACAGATCAAGGGCACTCGACAACAAAGAATCCATCTTTATCGAGTCGTCAAAGCAGGGCAGCTCCTGCACCAAGGCAAGTGGCTCACCCGGGGCCAAATTCAACATAAATTTCCTCATTTGATGGGGGACCTCAACGCAATGGATACCATTGCTTCCTAAGGAGGGAGGATTGATCCAGATGGATATCGGTGGCCACCCACCTTTTCCAACTGGCTCAAAACAATTTTCTGACAATTTTGGCAATTTACTATTTTTAACAATTTAACTTCCGACGCCATTTTGAGGGCCTAAATGAAGGTTTTTCGGGATTGAGATTGTCAATGATAGCCTAAGGCATGATTGAGCCCCCAAAATGAATATCCTCGACGATACCTTTCCAACGGGTTATCACGCTTAAAACGGAGATCGTATGCAAAAGTTACGACCCCGGGAAGTTGATGTACTATCTTACCCAAACGGGGCCCGCATGACTTTTAGCGCTTCATCTCCTAGTGTTAGGTTTTTGGATGTCTAGGGTTTTTTCATTCTTGTTTATTGTAAAAAGGACTTCATAGCCTCATTGTAATCTTCTTCTTGCGAATGCGCGTAGCTGTCACATCTCTTCTCAGAGATAAACCGCCACCATTCCAACAAGCTTGTTTGCGCTGCATTTTACAGTTTCAACTTATTTTGTTATTGAATAGAAAACCAGTTTTACTATATCTTTGTTATTTTTGTGTTAAGCACCTGTTAATAATCTGTATTCATTTTGTTCTGCTCATAAAATCCAGATCATCAACATATTATATTAAAGATCTCATTCGATTATCAGTTGAATCTAGGGGAATTTTTTTATTAGGTGTCTCGATTGCTTTTCCTGAATGTTTATATTTTAACTTATACCACCTTCCCCAAGTGGAAGTAGTAGGAGACATCCATGAAAGATGAAACTCACCTCCTGGTGGCCATGTTTCATATTCTTCGTTAACCTTGTGATCTTGAGTCAAAGGACCTTCAAACCTTTCATGTTTGACCATTCTTATATCGAGAATTTGGGATTTGACTAAGAATAAATTTTATTTAGTCACTCAATAATAGGCTTGAATTAATTTCTCGTTGCTTAAGAAGGAAATCCTTTTATTCAAGGTGTTGGAAATATTGTTGTCATTGATGTCAAAGACATGGAGAGCCCACAAGATGTCCAATATAAATATTACAATCCTACATATATCCAAGATAAATATTGCAAGATGGAGATTGTTGAAAGTATTATTTTTGGTCAATTTGGATACCTTATGTTTGAAGGCATTTTTACCCTACATACCTAACTCAAATGGGAGAAGAAGTTACATGGTTAGAAATCCTATTATGATACCTTTCGAACAATATATGGAAGTTCCTCTAATTCCCTAGGAATGAGGAGATATGAATGATTATGTCTAGCAACCTAGCCGGAAAATTGAGGTCGGCTCAACCAGTCTTTTGGGTACATAATTACTATAAATACATGACCGAATTTTGCATTTTTAGAGAAAGAAAGCAAGAGATAAAGTCTGAGGTGCACTCAAGGTTTTGGGGTGTCTTTCTCGTGTGCAAGAGAAGTCTAAGGGTTTCTCTTAAGGTAATTCTTATTCTCAAGGTATGTTAGAAGGTTGTGATGTTGTCGTGAGGTTGTAATGATTTTGTGTGCACTGTTACGAGGTTGTGATGTTGTCGTGCGCACTACTATGTGGTTGTGATGTTATTGTGAGGTTGTGATGTTGTTGTGAGTGGATGTTTCCATGAGTGGATGTTTCCTACAATATTTGTAATAGTAGGTTGGCTCCTACAATATTTGTAACGATAGGTTGGTTCCTACAAACATTTATAAAGATAAGTTTTTGTGGTTTTCTCCCATAAGGGTTTCCACGTTAAACTCTGTGCATTGTTATTTGAGTTTATATGTGATTATTGTTTATCATCTAATGATAAATTGATGAATGGTTAAATAAATTAAAAATTATCTTATGTTGATTCAACCCCCCTCTTAGTATAAACGTGAGTTCACAATTTGGATCAAAGCAGGTTCCTTCAAAAACAATTTAACCACTAGAAGGCAAATATTGAGCACATATGGATTGCAAGGAAGGTCTCCCTATAAATAGAGCTCCTTTGTTCGATGGAACAAACTATGCAACATGGAGTATAAGAATGAGGATATATTTGCAGGCCCTTGGGTTTGATATTTGGGAATCGGTCACAATAGGTTATATAGATAAAGTTGGGAAGGAGTTAATTGAAAACAATGAAAAATCAATAGAGGACATGTTGAGTGGCCTACTAGATTTTGAGATTGTCAAGGTAATGAAGTGTACAACAAATAAACAGATTTTGGATAAGCTACAAAACATTTATGAAGAGAGATCCAATGAAGAAAAATCTGGTGATTGTTCTTGTTGTGAGTCAGTGACAGAAGAAGGACAAGTTGTGAGAAAGATAAAAGGAGGATCTGGAAGATTCAAAGAAAGGGAAGATGGTGATGATAAAGAAGAATATATCTCCATAACCATGGAAACAAATCCCACTGATGAAGAAAATGAAGATTGAGAAGAAGAATACATTGACGAGGAAATGAATCTTGAAGCAAAAATCGTTAGTGCCTTAGAAGAAATAGACAGACTTAGGGAAGAGGAGATAAAACAGAAGAAGCAATTGCATAAACATTAAAAGAAGAATCATGATCTTGAAGAAACAAAGAATACAATTATTACCCTTAAGACTCAACTAGAAGAGTCAAAGAGGATAGAACAAGTGGTGAGAAGTCAGCTAAAAGAAAAGGAAGAAAACTGCGAGAAGCTAGAAGATGAAATAGCTTCCTTAAGAAAGGAACTAGAGAAAACAACTGATCAGTTGAATAAAAGATTGAAGTTTGGAAAGAGTACTGAAATCTTAGATAATATTCTTTGTTGACAAAGGTAACCATTCATGAAGATAGGTCTCGACTACAATGATAAACAAAATACCACCGAGGGAGATGCAAGCATTAAAGTCACAAATCCATCAGAAAAGAAAATGAAGAAAATCATGAAAGATATGCTAATATTCCTAAAGGCTCCACCAAGAATGAAAGTAGTAGCACGAAAGGAAATTATGATCAACATAAACCTAAATCTTCTCACAAGAACAACAAGAACGAGTTCATAATAGTTGTTCCACCAAGAAGACCTTTCACAAAGCGATACCAAAATCTCTTTCTTGGCTATTGTTTTTCTTGCAATAATTTTGGTCATAAAGCAATAGATTGTAGAGTATAAATAGAGGTTCTTACAAAACCTCAAAGGATGATTATGTGAGCAACAAAACCATACGTTCTCATGGGTTTTCAAACAAAAAATATAATTCATTTTCTCCTCTACTTGATACTATATGTTATAAGTGTAATAACTACGGGCACATAACACATGATTGTAGAAGCAACATGATAAAGTACCCTAAACAAAATAGGGAAGAATATGTTCTTACTAAGCATATATAAGAATACACTAGAGTGGGGAAAAGGAAGCAGGAAGAACCAAAGAAAGAAGAATGTGGACTTGCACTTTATGCTCAAAATTAAGGGAACCAATGGTACATTGACAATGGATGTTCAAAACACATGACAGGGGACCAAACCAAATTTCTCACCTTGAAGGAAGAAAAAGGAGATAGGGTAATGGCTCTGCAATGATAGTTGGAAAAGGTATTGTTAGTCTTGATAATGGAAAGGCTAAGACACATAATGACTTGTATGTTGAAGGTTTAAAGAACAATATTCTAAGTGTCAGTCAGATGTGTGATCAAGGCTACAACCTCACATTTAATTCTAAAGGGTGTGACATAAGGAAATCAGCTTCAGGAAGATTGGTGGCAAATACAATTAGAACCTCAAGCGATGTATACATACTCCATGAAGTCAAAGAATAAAAGTGTTGTATGGAACAAAAGCTGACAGTGATATCCCTCTCATCTCGTATGTAAAGGGAAGCACAAGCTCAAGGGGAGCATGCTTTTGTCATTGATGTCAAAGGGGGAGAAGTTGCAGATAGAGGAAGAATTGCATATAGGGGGAGTATCATAAGTGGCTAAGGGTTGCCATCAATGACAAAGTAGGATATTGTTGGAAATATTGTTGGCATTGATGTCAAATACAGGGGGAGCCCACAAGATGTCCAAGATAAATATTACAAGCCTAAAAATATCCAAGATAAAGATTGAAAGATGGAGATTGTTGAAAGTATTAATTTTGGTCAATTTGGATACCCTATCTTTGAAGGATTTTTTACCCCACATACCTAACTCAAATGGGAGAACAAGTTACATGGTTGGAAATATTATTCCAAGACCTTTCCAGTGGTATATGGAAGTCCCTTTAACTCCCTAAGAATGAGGAGATATGTATTATTTTTCCGACAACCCAACCATAAAATTGAGGTTGACTCAACCAACTTTTTGGGGACATAATTACTATAAATACATGATAGAATTTACCATTTTTAGAGAAACCAAGCAAGATATAAATTTTGAGGTGTGCTCAAGGTGTTGGGGTGTCTTTCTGGTGTGCAAGAGAAGTCTAAGGTATTCTCTTAAGGTCTTTCTTATTCTCAAGGTATGTTATAAGGTTGTGATGTTTCTGTGAGGTTGTGATGCTGCTGTATGCACTTCTATGAGGTTGTGATGTTGTCGTGAGGTTGTGATATTATCGTGAGTGGATGTTGTCAAGACTCGATGTTGTTGTCAGTGGATGTTGTTGTGACTGGATGTTGCTGTGAGTGAATGTTTTCATCAATGGATGTTGTCATCAGTGGATGTTGCGTCAAGGATTCCATTCTAGGAATACTGCCATGAGGCTTGATAGGGTTTGAATGATTGTATGTGGGATGAAGCATGCAGGTGAAGACATAAGTATTCTGTGCATGAAGATCGAGGATTAGTGTCTACACATATCTTATTGAGTTGGTGCTTAGTTGAGGAGATTGGTGTCTCTAGTAGGTTGGTGCCTACTTCTTGATGAGTTGGTGCTCAACTAAGGAGATTGGTGTCTCCATTGGTTGGTGCCTACAGTATTAGTAATAGTAGGTTGGTTCCTACAATATTTGTAACAATAGGTTAGTGCCTACAAACATTTATAAAGATAAATTTTTGTGGTTTTATCTCGTAAGGGTTTCCACGTTAAACTATGTGAATTGTGATTTGAGTTTATATGTGATTATTGTTTCTCATCTAATGATAGACTGGTGGATGGTTAAACAAAATAAAAAGTATATTATACTGATTCACCCCCCCTCTCAATATAAACATAAGTTCAACACAAGAAATCTTTTAGATTCACATTCAATGTATTTACTAGATTTCTCTACTTCAAGAGTCTGTCTTCTATGAGAGAATATGGACGGATTTGGGTCGAACTTACTGGGATCAAATAGCTTAGAAGAACCATGAACAATTTTAACCCATTACGGGTGACATCATCCTCATTCTAACTAAGGCAAAGTGTTTGATAATTATTATAATTCTAAAGTCTAATCTCTGGATTGGACTTATCATCTTTTGGTGATAAGCACCAAACACCCCAAATATCATAAAAATAGAAAGAAGTAGTAATTACATTCCTTGAGAATGAAAGAGAAAGAATGAATAAGAAGCCTCTTTGAGGGGAAAACATCCTTTTACAATATAACAAATTCAAAAGAGGATATGATGTATAAAACTAAGCCTCCATTATATATATGAAACAAACAACACAATTACAATTAGGGGGCCTAGCTAACTAATATAATTATAGAAATGAAATTATAGAAATGTAATATCTCAATATCTAGGGCTTAACATACCCCTCCCCCTAGAACAAATGTTTCCCTCAACACTTGATTATCTGTGGATGCTTCAACATAAATGACTAATCTCCCCATGTTTCATCTTCTATTGCCATGTTCTTCCACTTGATGAGATACTTAGTAATTGTTCAATTTTGTATTTGCTTGATCTAGGTTTCAAGGTTTGTTTTAGGTTCTAGTATGATTTTCCCTTCTTCAATCATCTTCAACAAAATAGTCTCAACTAGGATCTTATCACTGATAACCTTCTTTAAACAAGAAACATGGAAGACCAAATGAACAAATGAAGATGGAAGCAATTATAGTTTGTAAGTGATACTACCAATCCTCTATAACACCTTATAGGGACCATCGTACTTGGGTGCTAATTTATTGTCCTTCTTTTGATGCTCGAGGGACACATGTTTATATGGTTGTATCCTTAGAAATACCCAATCCCCCACTCCCAAATTTATGTCACTGCAATGTTGATCAACTTGTTGTTTCATCTTATCCTTTGCTATAACCAAGTTATCCTTCAATAGTAAAATAACCTCTTGTTGGTATTCTATGTGATCCTCCACTACTTGAACTTTAGATTCTCCTCTCAATGGTGATGTGATTGATGGAGGATGATACTCATAAAGTGTCATAAATTAAGACATTCTGGATGAAGTATGGAAGGAAGTATTATACCACCATTCTGCTAAGGGTAACCACTTCACCCATCATGCCTATTTATCATATGCAAAAAACTGAATATAACCTTCTAGACACTTTTTCACAATCTCAACTTGTCCATTAGATTGAGGATGGTAAGATGAACTATGACCTAATTGAGTACCCCAACAAGAAAACAAGTCGGTCCAAAAATTACTGGTAAAAATTAGATCTCTATCACTTATAATAATCTAAGGGTTTCCTTGCAACTTCTAAATTGTTTCCATGAATGTTACAACTATTATACTTGCTTTAAAGGGATGAGAAAACGAGCAAAAGTGGGCATACTTTGTGAGTTGATCCAATACCACCATAATGACATTATTTCCTTCAAACTATAGTAGATGTGTAATAAAATCCATTGAGATTTCTTCCCAACATTGACTTGTTATGGATAGTGGTTCTAGAAAACCCAAGGTCTTGATTGTCTCTCCTTTGTTCTATTGGAAAACCAAACATTTTGCCACAAAAGTTTGAACATCAATATTAAGACCTTCCCCCCCAAAATCATTTTTTATCATGTGGTAAGTTTTTAGAAATCTCGAGTGTTCCCATATAAGAGAGGTGTGTAGTAGTTCCAAAAGGACCTTATGTTTGAGTTGGGAATTATTACACAAGTATAGGTGATAATTATACCAAAGTGAATCATTCTTCCACACAACTTATCTGATGCACTAGGGTCCTGTTGCAGTTGTTGAATAAGCTTCGATGCCTTCTTTCCATGTTGTCATTCCATACTTACCTCTTCCACCCAATTAGTGTGTAGAAGATAAATAACACAAAGTAAGGCCTCTATGTTTTCTTATTTCCTTAAAAGTGTATCTACCACCACATTTTGTTTCCCCTTTTTGTAGATAATTTCAAAGTCATAACTTGACATCTTTGTGACCCATTTTTGTTTCTCTTTTAAAGATAGTCTTTGTTCCAAGAAGTATTTCAGATTATCATGATCTATTTTTTACCTTGAAGTGCCTTCCTATTAGGTAAGGCCACCATTGCTTGACTGCATGTAATATGGCCAATGTTTCTTTCTCATAAATGGGTTTAAGTAAGTCCCTTCCTTTAATTTGGCAACTTTCAAAAGCAAGTGATTTTCCATTTTGCATTAAAATTGAACCAATACCTTGTGTCAAGGCATTTGACTCCACAATAAAGGTTTTTGTGAAGTTAAGTGTGGCTAGGATATAAGTTCTATACATGTCTCCTTAAGTTTTTCAAAATCTTGAGTTGCCTCTCAAGTCCAAGAAATGAATCATTTTTCAATAATGTTGTTAGAGGTGTCATTATTTAACCATAGTCCTTGAAAAATTTGCAGTGATAGCATGTCAATCATATGAATCCTCTAAGATTCTTCAAGGTTTCAGGAATTGGCCATTCCACCATAGCTTTAATTTTGTTAGGGTCCACTTTGACAATCTCATGAGATACAATATGACCCAAATATTCCACTTCATGAACACCAAAGGTATACTTCAAAAACTTTGCATATAGTTTATTCTCCTCCAATGTTTTTAAGACCATATCGACATGTTGTACATGATTCTCACAATATTAGTTGTAGATTAGTATATCATAAAAAATACTAACACGAATTTTCTAAGAAATGGCTTGAAATTAGAATTCATCAAGCTTTGAAACGTGGAAGGTGCATTAGTAAGGCCAAATGGCATCACCAAAACTCGTAATGGAATTCGTGTGTTCTAAAAATTGTTTTGGGGATGTATTCTCCCCTCATTTTGTTTTGATGACAATTTGAATGAAGATCCAACTTGGGAAAGAAAATTGCTCCTTGTAATTCATTTAATAATTCATCAATGATAGGAATACAGAACTTATATTTAATAGTGATCTTATTGAGTTCTCTATAAGCTAGACATGTATGCCATGCACCATCCTTTTTGTAAATCCTCACCATCGGTGAAGAGAAGGCACTTTGGCTAAGTTGAATGATGCCATCCTCTAACATTTCTTAAACCATATGCTCAATCTCACTCTTTTGGGCATATGTGTATCTGTACAGTCTTACGATAGTTGGTACATTTCTCGATTGTAAGTGAATAGTATGATCATGCTCTCGACTAGGTGGAAGAAATTTGGGCAACTCTACAAATACTTGGAATGATTGTCCATGACTCTTTGAAGATCCAAGGGAATGGATGGTTTATTTGTTTGAACTTATAGTGAGCACAATTATGCAATTATACCATGGTGGCATTTTTTTAACAATTTTGTCATGTTGTTAGAGCTTATCACTTTGGATGTGTAGTGTCCCCACTACTAAACCCAACAATTTTTTTTTCTAATACCAATTAAATAAAATGCATGCATGCTAAAAACACCCAAGTAGTTAGCAACATTATTAAAACATGAATGCATATAAATCAACATTCACATAGTAGCATACAATTACTTAAAACTCACAGTAAACACACAACAAAATAATACCATAATTAAAAGCAATGCATTGAGGATTTACATGCATTTAACAACATTATGAATGCAACCAACTATACAATATACCACAACATATAGTTTACTCAAGAATAGAGTTTATGCACAACCATCAAATATCATAAATAAGAACATAAAAATAGAGACAAAACACTTATCATTTATGAACAAATGCACAACCAACTGCAGAGGATGGATGTTCTACCCAATCGTATATTTGCTGCTCCAAATATCAACAAAAAATCACCCCCAAACTAGGGCTACAAATCCACAAGAAAAGGGTATCTCTCTTTTGTCCACTCAGCCTAACATAACCCTCAACAAGATAATTTTCCTACAACTATGCCAACCCACCAACTCTCTTCCCCTCAACCTACACAACCCAAGGAATGGGATCCCCCCTTACTACTCGTAGTCCCTTAGGTCTTCCCACTTCCCTCCAGGGCTCCAACACAGGTTGGCTAGGAATATCTATTGTTGGGGACTCCAGGGATGTTAACTGCAACATGAAAGGCTCACATCAACAACTCACTGCTCTAGAGAAAACTCTTACACAAACATTTCACTCTACAGGCCTAAAAACCTGCTTCTTCATTCATTTATATCTCCAAACATCTACCACACATGCCCACTATTGCTGCCTCCAAGATCCAACACTATGTTCTCTCTTGTTGTCCCAAAAATTGCATGTAAAAACTGCTCTCCTTTCCCATATGAATTTATTTTCTCCCATGCATGTTGAACCTCCCCATTCCCAAGGTTGATTATACTTGCCCTCCATGCTCTCATTAACCGTGTGAAGTGACTTTTCACACCAACCCTGGTACATGTGTTTAATGATTGGCTTTGGGG
The DNA here is from genome assembly GCA_009831015.1 of Picea engelmannii. NCBI lineage: Eukaryota > Viridiplantae > Streptophyta > Pinopsida > Pinales > Pinaceae > Picea > Picea engelmannii. Next base: position 42,527 of record ML821189.1, read on the forward strand.
ACACTCAAGAGGAAATTAGAAGGTTTATACACAATGATAAAATTCATAAAGGTGGGTTGGGATTAATAGACAATATGGGTAATTCCCCCTTGGACCCCCCTCTTAGACCTTCCCCTTTCTTGTGGAAAATTAACCCCCATTACTCTGTATGTGTCCATCTGCAACCAATGGTACATTTATTTTATTATTTTTGATATACAATGTTTACATATTACATCATTGGGCTTGCAACCATACATCATATTTACATTACATATCTCTAATTCGGGGATTAAAAGCAAGGATGTTATAGGGAAATTTCCTTTGGATACCTTTGAGATCAATTTCCTTGCCTTTCAAGGAGAATCTCATGAAAAGTTCCTGAAAATTTAGAGTCACTATTCCCAATGATTACAACCACTGGACCCATAATAAAATATCTACACCTCCAATTTATATTATAGTCACTAGACTATAAAATAAGTACTCCCCCATATTGAGATTAATACTATGACACTTCTCGCCCAAATGGGTTGGATCCAATGGTGGAAAGCGAGGATTTTTTCACCATTGGGAAATGTTCTATTCCAATGAGGACCACTTAACCTAGAGCCATGCAGACACCTTGATGTAGTGTTCGAACATGTGGTTGCACCCATAGATATTATATTAAATGATATCGTGACCTATCCACACATAAGTGGATCAAAGCCCACCCCCATGTCCTTCAATTTAATAGAGTCAATTCCCGCTAACACATTCAGTTAAGGCATGGGTTTCGTTTGCTAGGCGATCCAAGTTCAATACCCTTACGGTGTGTTTAGTCGGGAGGAGATACCCAAAAATCCAACCATGTTAAGCGTTGGTGCAGCCCAGGTCTGGTGCGATCCCCAAGTGATTTTGAAAACTTAGATTCCCATGGGTTGTGGTTTCTTAGCCAATAGTTGAAATGTTGACCCCACAAGTGACAAACATTTCTAACAAACAAATTAAAAAATACTATGACACTTCCCCAACAATTTATGTTACCTCGATCTACAATCATTACTTGAAATTCTAGTGTTGAATATATAAAGCAATTGAGAAGTTTGGTTAATTTGCAGGAAGCTATAGGTAATATCATAATAAATAAACAATGTTGCCTTTTTCTTTTTGATATATCCTTCTATCTTGAGAATTTGAGGAGTGTCGATGCTAGCCAAAGAATGACAATATATGGTTAGAGTAGTCGCTTATATTTCTCGAGAGGGTTCCAATTCTTGAACTTCTTCCTCTTCACAATATATGTAATTTTTTTTTTCTCACTACACTTATGCCCTTTATTGTACTTACTGTCACAATTGAAACACAATCCCTTCACTCTTTTTTCGTCCATTTGTTGAGGAGTCAATCTTATAGGTTGATTGAGGTTAGGATTGGTAACATAGACCTCTCTACAGGTGCTAGGGGCAACCTTTCTTGTAGCCATATTTTTACTTTCAACTTTCTTTCACATAATAAAAACATTCTCCAATGATTTAGGTTCAAAGAGATGACACTCATGTTGAAGGCTCTCCTTTAAACTACCCATAAAGAGATCCAACATATTTTCCTCTTGAATGTTCTTTACCCTAAGACATAATTTTTGAAAGTGTTGAATGTGCTTTATAACTAGACCTCTTCGCTTGTATTTACCAATTGGCTAAAGAAGGTGTTGCTCTGAATTTCTCCATAATGTGTTATCAATTCATCCGTAAAAACATACCAAGAGACAACATAGTCCTTTTTACAATCACAAATCCATTGGTACCATGCAAATTGATCTGGTTCAAAATACAAGGATGTTATAGTTAACTTTTGTAAAGTTGACACTTAATGTAGATCAAAGAATCGCTCCATTTGGAATATCCATGTTATTGGATCATTATGATCAAACTTCCTCATATCAATCTTTGGAATGAAGTGTTTCATTGGTCCCACATTGAACCCATGACGATGTGGATCATGGAGTGATGAATGATTAGGGATAGGGGACTCGTAACACTCTCTTTTTTTATCCTCTCCTTTAAGAGGTGAATTAGGACTATCGAGGGATCTTAGTGCATTCAACCCCCCCCTCCCCTAGTTAAGTTTTCGAGATTATATTTGTTGGCCATCACCTTGGGGGTATTTTTTATATTTTCTTTGAGATCCTTTTGTAAAATATTCAAATTATTTCTTGCTTTCCATATCTAGGATGTTAACATTCCTTACCATTTTATTTTGTATGGTTTCCATTAGCCATTCCACCTTGGAAAACCTAAATTCCATATCTTATACTTCATTCAATATTAGATGAGCTCTCTGGAGTTTAAATAAGTGTATAGTTTTTGTAGAACCCTTTGCCACATAGGAAAATAAAAATTCTCCTTTTTTTTTTTCTCTTTATCACAGTTTTGGAATCACCCAAAATAGATCTTTCAGTCACAAGTTATGCTAAATTCATGTTAACATACCTTTTAAAACCTTGAGTTGGAGACTGTCTTGTTGGACTTTGCACCTGATATATTTATGAAATTTTGGTACCTCAAAAACTGAAGTTTCAACCTATAGTAGTTTGGCCTGTTTTCTCTACAATTCCAAAGGTTTGGCGAAATTTTGATATTCCAAGTAAAAGTTATGGTAAATTTCCCAAAATCCGTTGATTCTGGCCCTTTTAGGATAATGAACTTCTATGACTTGTCATGTTTCTAATTATTTGGATCTACTTCTAAAATTTGGGCCTGTAACACTATGTTATGTCTTCTTTCCAATTAAATTAGTGGCACTCAATTTGGATTTTGCTAGTATCATATATTACTATATTACCAAGGACAATTGTTTGAGACTAGTTTTTGGACTAGCAAAAACCCCGACTTCCACAAGTGTAACTTTGTAATGATAGTGAACCAAAACATGAAATTTTTATTGCAAGTACTTCGATATTTCTTCTCAATGTCTAAAAATTTCACTATTTGAAACCTCATAGATAAAAAATTATAGCAAAAATGACAAGATGACTCGTTTTGAAGGAGTCAAACCAAGCACTGTATGATCTAAAAATAAACGTTTTGCACCAAAAACCCCATATAGAATAAAAATAAAAAGAATCAATAATTCCATGCCTTGAGAATGAAAGAGAAAGAATGAATGACAAACCTCTTCAATGGTGCAACCTCCTTTTACATTATAACAAATGCACAAGATGATAAGATGTTTAAAACTAAGCCTCCATGGTATATACAGGGGACAAAGGGTACAATTACAATTAAGGATCCTAGTCGACCAATAATGACAACACTAATAGAATAATATAAATCTAATATCTCAACATCTAGGGCTTATCATCTAGTTTTCTATTATATGGGAAATCTAGATAAAAAGTGAGAGCTCCATCCTTGAAAGTAGGATGATAATTTCTCGAAGACAAGGATCTTTCTCGAAGAAGTCTAGTTAGGGATTGAAAATAATTTTTTCTGGGGGAGAGTAGGTCTTACATATTCATATTCAAAGGATCTAGAGAGGAATTTATGTACTCATAATGATATTTGTAGGAAGTGTGTTATCCTTTATGATCTTGCTTTTCAAACTTTATTGTAGGTGCAATGAACTAAATATAGTACTCTCTAATATAATGCAATTACTGATTTGATGAGAACTTCGACCTCAAAACGAGAACTCTATCCCTAAATAGCCATATTTTTTAGTCAAAAACACCAAAATCAACCCCCAAATTGAAAAGTGGTTCTCCTAGAAT
>ML821189.1:46309-75077 GCA_009831015.1 Picea engelmannii
TCTGTTAGTGTGGTCGGGGCTAACTAGTCATTGATGAATTGGATATTAGCTGGATCAACATGTACCCCATGCTCATCAACAATGTATCCCAAGTATTAGACCTTGTTCATGGCAAATTAACATTTTTCCTAGTTGGTATATAGCTTGTGTTGCCGCAGAGAGCTCAAAACCTGTTGAATATTTTGCATGTTCTCCTCCTAAGGATATCATCCAAATATACCACCACAAAAGAGTTGGTGAAGGGTCTCAATATATCATCCATCAACCTCATGAAAGTGGCTGGTGCATTTGTTAATCCAACGGGCATGACCATCCATTTGAAGAGACCTTCTTTAGATTTTAAAGTTGTCTTCCATACATTAGTTGGTTCGATGGGAACCTGGTGGTAGCCAGACTTTAGGTTAATCTTGCTGAAGAAATTTCCCCCCTTGATTTGGTCAAGAAGGTCATCAATTATGGGAATTGGGTATTGTTTCCTGAATGTGATTTTGTTTAATGCTTTGTAATCAATGCAGAGTAGCCATGTCCCATCTTTCTTCTGCACCATTACAATCGGGCATCCACAAGGGGAGGAGTTGGGTCTGATGTTCCCCTTTTGAAGCAACTCTTGGATTTGTCGCTTGATTTCGTCATTTTCCATCAGTGAGAGACAATAGACTTGTCCATTAGGCATAGGTGGACCGGGGGTTAGATCAATTGGATGCTTGACTTGGTAGTGCGTCGGTACCCCGGTGGGTGAGGAGAAGATATCTTTGTACAATTCCATGATCCCATCCAGTTTCTTTTGATGCAAAGACAGGCTATGTGTAGAGGCCACATATGTTGCGACGACCTTATGCTTACTATAAGCCCAGATCACAAAGAAGATGAACTTCCTGGTCTGTGAAATGACCTTACTACATTGTTTTACAAAGATTAAAGAAATAGCGGTAGGCAGAGCTACTTTTGGTATCCAGTACAATTGTCTACCCAAAGTAATAATAACATTGCGGGGTCTAGACTCATACACAACATGTCACTTCCACAAATATGGTTTTCCTAAAATAACAACACAAACTTCAAGGGGAGCAATATCACACAACACCTCATCTTTGAAAGGCCTGATGCCATAGGACAGACGACACGGTTGGTTGACACAAAGATCTCTTCCTTAGTGAAGCTAGTCGATGGTGTAGGGCTGCGGGTGCGGTGTCGTTGGCAGGTCCAACCGCTTGACGACCTCTGTTGAGATCAATTTCTTCTGACTACCGCTATCGACAATGAAATGAAGCGAAGCCCCCTTTACCCACATATCTGAGTGAAATAGGTGGTTCCCTTTGTCTGGTTCTTCTGGTTCGCTTGGATAGACTTTGGTGGTAGCGACAATGGCACTAGGTTCAAAATCAATAATCCACTTCCTTCCATCTAGATTTGATTCAGAGTCAGAATCAACGTCTGACTCAAAAGATTTCAGCTCGGCCATGAGTGACTGCTTGGAGCGACATTCTTCGGTGTTGTGCCAAGGGATTTTATGGTATTCACACCATTTTTCCGTGTCCTTCTTCGACTTCTCATTACCCTTCTTGTGTTGCGGCCTAGAATGGTTGTCCCGAGAGTGGCCATCTTTTCTCTGTCCCTTATTGTGTGGGTTGGGGCCACCTTTGCCCTGCTTCGGCTGTGAGGAGTTTGCAGATCCAAACTCTCGTTTCTTCTGCTTAAATTTCTACTCGATCTTGACAACATATCTATAAGCCGTACCCAATGATGCAATGTCCAAAAACTCCATTTTTGTTTGAATGTATCTATGAAAATAGCTGCGGTATTTGAGCACCAGATTTCGCTCAGAGTCTTTGATACCGAATTTGGTGCACAGGGTATGGAAAATATTGGTGAAATCTGGTATTGTCTGGTCCTTTTCTTGACGCAGGGTGGTCCATCTTATGTACTAGTCCTCGTAGCTTCCAACAGGGTAGTATTGTTGTTTAATGGAATCCCTGAAGGAATCCCATGTGGGGGTGACCAAAAATATTGTACATTCCTCTATGGCCCTTTGCTGAGAGTAAGTATTCCACCAGACCTTAACATGGGGAATGACCTCGAGGAGTGCAAAAGTAATATTTTCCCTATCGAAAAAATTGTGGACCGAAAAATACCCTTCAAGCAGATTCAACCATTTATCTACAACATCCACATCTACCAGTCCTTCAAATAATGGAATATAAAAATTTACCTATACCTTGAAGGGGGTTTCATGGCTGCTTGATGGAGATGCTTATCTTGCGGGGGCAGCCACCGAAGGATCTGTGCAAAGTTGTGCATCACTTCGTTCCTTTGTGGTGCAAGGGATTCCTCGAGCAACATTTTTAATGGATCTCCTACTCCATCAACTTTCTTCCTCCCCCCCCATTGGTTGTTGTCGGGCTCGACGTGGCTGATCTTGAAAAGGCTCGACTGGTTTGAGTCCCAACTTCTTGTACCTAGATCTTGTCGGGGACATGCATGAAGAAAAATAAATGAAGAGTAGACCGCTATGATACCGTTGGTCCGGATTTATGAGCAGAACGAACTAACTAATAGACTGAATACATTAACACAAAGATACAAAGAACAAATATCCAGTGAACAATAACTTCTATTGAATAAATAAAATAGGTTGAAATTGTAAACTGCAGAGCTGAAAACAACTTGCTTGAATGGTGGTAGTTATCTTTGAGAAGAGATGTGGCTGCTACGCGCATCCGTCTGAGCATAATGATTGCAATGAGGCTCCAGAGGCCTTTTTAACATTACTCATGAATGCCAAAACCATAGACATCCAAAAACCTAACCCTAGGAGGTGAAACACCAAAATTTATGTGGGCCCTGCTGGGTAAGTTGGTACCTCAACTTCCCGGGGTCATAAATTTTGCATACGAACTCTGTTTTAGGTGCGTGATAACCCATTGGAAAGGTCTTTTCGAGAACTACACATTATGCCATCAAACTTTGACTTCGTCTATAGTTTGACCATGGAAAGCCAAAAAACATTGTTTAGGGCCCCAAAACAACCCTGGAAGTACAAAAAGACGTGTTGACATGAATTAGGTGGGCGGCCACCAGTCTCCAACTGGAATATGTGTAGGGCTTCAAACAACCCTGGAAGTGTAGAATCCACAATTACAAAGAAGTAAAGAAGAACATGCTGAACTAAAAACTGTTAAGAGGAGCCAGTTGGAATAGGTGGGTGGCCACCAATATCCACATGGATCAATGATAGAGCTCAACACTCTCGAATCTAACAACTTTTCATTTGATTCAAGTAATTTTTCTTATTATATTTCCATTGCTTGGAGAGGTGAATTTGAGCTAATATTGATGATTAGTGTCGATTCCTCAGTGACAATTATGTTCCCGATGTGTTTATCATCAATGATCCTCAGCCCTTAGAATGGATCAAATGATTCTACTTGATTATTTGTAGCTTTCCATAGTCCCCATTCAATTGTGTTTTCCATGTTTCCCTCATGATAAAAAATGAGCCCCCCTCGCACCTGCCACCCCTACCTAAAAATTTTCTTATCCTCCACAGAAAGAGAGATTTTTTTGAATTCCTCCATGCAAATATATGTGCCTATATCATCTTTTCCCTTGTCGAATATACGTCTTGCTTCAATCCTTATATATTACTTGGCTTTTTATAAATTGATTTTTGGATTTTAAGATGGATCCAATAATATTTTCTTTGCAATTAACTCCATACATCTAATGTAATACCAAAGTGATTTTGGTGTTGGATTATTTCTCGGTAAGGACTTGTTCTCAATTCAATATTTTTCTTCACAATTGTAATATGTCTATATATCCTTCCTTTAAGTTGACAACTTGTGTGTGTGTGAAAATTGGGTTTAGCTCAGGTGATTGGGAGGAATGATTGTTATCCTTCCCACCCAGGTTCAATTCTTTCAAGTGGCATGTTGAGCTCATAGCAAGTATAATGTTGTAATGGTTTTGAGCCCTGTTGTCGATCGTTCTTGTGCCTTGAAGATTCTAGGGTTTACCTTGGGTATCCTCAAAATGGGGGAAAGTACTTGAGGGTTTTCCCTGAGCTTTGTACCACACACACAGACACACACACACATATTAAAAAGGAAAGTTTCCAAGTGCATGCAAAGAAGTATGTATCGAGTCAAGCAAAGAGTCAAGCAAACGATTCCATAGTGGTATGGAAGGAGAGAGGGAGAGAGAGTCATATACATATAACTTTACTTCCATACCACTATGGAATCGTTTGTTTGACTCGATACATACTTCTTTGCGTGCACTTGGAAACTTTCCTTTTTAATACGTGTGTGTGTGTGTTACAAATCTTGGGGAAAACCCTCGAGTACTTCCTCCCATTTCGAGGATACCCAAGGTAAACCCTAGAATCTTCAAGGCACTTGGAAACTTTCCTTTTTAATTACCTTTTCTTACCATATATATGGCATTTCACTTTACTTATGCCATCTATGGAATCTTTTGATTCTTGATCGTTTCTTATTATGGGAATAAAGCATGGGCCACAAGCTTGGAGTTATTGCAAAACTTTTTTTCTTTATTTTTGTCCTCTTTTTTTTTTTTTTTTTTTAAATTCCATTAACGGAATAAACCTGCTTAGAAATCAATGGAACAACTGAAAAAACTGTACTTGACCACATGCCAATGGAATACCAATTGAAGCGAACCTAATGGTTCACTTCATGAAATCATTCATGAATGGAAAAGTTCACTAAAACTCATAAACTGTTCCAAGCTGGCACCCAGGTTTTGCGGGCCCTTCGAGATACTAGCTCGAATTGGACTCGTAGCATACCAACTTGCACTCCCAGCTAATCTAAGAATTCATAATGTATTTCATGTTTCTTTATTGAAAAAGTATGTTCATGACCCTACTCATATGATTGATTGGAACTTGGTGCAGGTGGAACTCGAAGACGAGTTCCATGTGGAACCCCTGTGTATTCTGGACCGGAGAGAAATAACACTTCGAAACAGAGCCATTGCTCAGGTAAAGGTGCAATGGAAGCACTTTAGTCCTGAGGAGGCCACTTGGGAGTTGGAGGGAGATTTGCAAAAATCTCATCCACTCCTATTCCAAGAAAGGAACGAACACTGAGGATAGTGTTTTAATGAAGGGGGAAAGGATGTGACATCCCCAAAAATAAATTATTTCTGAAATTTAAAATTTGTTGGAAAATTATTCCGTTTTTAGTAAATTCGAATTTGGAATTTTTTTGCCATTTATGGCAATTTTGAATTTCGAATTTGATAATTGTAATTAAATATTATGATTGTTGGGCAGAGATCTGATTTGACCCAACTAACTATTTGACTATGACACTTGTATAAAAACATAATATTTTATATTGATTGCAGGAGGACAAATGGAACAACCATGTTAAAATCAGCTGACCATGACTCCACGAGTGGGGAACATGTTGGAACTACCTCTGGGCTGATTGTTACAAGTGGAAAATCAAAGACTTGGCCATTGGAAGCCCCTTAAAATCAGGGATTTAGAAAGCTGCGAAAATTCCCAAGGGAGGGAAAAGACCTAGGAAAAAAGATTGTTTTAAATAGCATATGTGAGGAGGTAGGACGTTGCCAAGTATGCTGGGGAAAGGAATTACCTCTTGCTGTTATGAACACTGTTTTCTGAAGTGTGAGGCAAGGAGGAGTATGCTAGGAAAATATTTTGACTGCTTGCTGTTATGAACACTCCCTGCTGAGTGTGAGGTAAGAAGAAGTTTTTCTGAAGTTGAATGACACTGTTGAGGAGGAGGTCCAAGTTACCCCCCATGGATTCATGGTCAGGCTAGGGGGTGAACAGGACAAGTGATTTGGCTGCCCTGTTCTACGGTTGGGAGGAATGTGGCTGTTCCCTTTGTCTTTTCGCGAATTGGTTCAGATATGTTAAATCTCTCCTTCTTTGCTTGAATGATTTTGGGTATATGATATTATGCATATGTTGGTGTTAAGTTGAAATAATTTCCATGGATGACATATATTCGTTTGTATGAAGTTTACAGTCAAACACTAAATGCTGGGAATGATTCCTCCTGAAACTAAATTTCTAGGTAGAACTACCTAGGTAGAAATGAACTTGAAAGAACAAATATATCTATAGGAGTATGCTAACTCTGTAATCGAAATTCTAGGAAGGATTATCTGTGTATAAATGAACTTGAAAGGAACAGATCTATCTACAAGAGTACGTTTATTTCTATAACTGAAATATTAGGAAGATCTATCTACAGGAGTACATTTATTTCTGTAACTGAAATATTAGGAAGATCTATCTATAAATAATTGGAGTTGAGCAAGTCTGTATATATGTTACATATCGACTTATATATATATATACCGTTTATTATCTGCTATAGGAACGACTGTATCTATATGGTTTTCTGTATGTTATCTGTTGAAGAATCATCTATTCTATTAAAGAATATACCTATATTACTACTATATGGGTGATCCATTGTCATCACAGGACCAACGTATAAATGTACGGGTTTATAAACAACATATATTATCTGTAGTAGTAATAGATATGAATTTGGACAGTAAATGATATTACAAAACTACTGTGTTTTTTAGTTGTGCCAAGGATAGATCTATTCTTCTCAAAGCATTAAATTCATCATGAAAATTCCAAAACTTCAAGTCCTGGAAAAAAACTTCTACCTGTCATGAGATCATCATGAGTCATACGACTTTAAGTGTTCAATTTCTGTAGTGGATTTTCAAATCTGTGCAAACATTTATAGAAAACTGGAAAGAATTTTAGGAGTATTATATCCATTTTAACTGTACAGATTTAAAGGCCCATTAATATAATAAGGGGTTTACAAAGTATCAAACAACTATATGACTGCAGTTATGAATATATATATATATGTAAATGTTCATTCAGTAATCGTTATAATGGATGGCATAGAGTTGGTAGCATACAATTGTAAAGACCGATGCTTATAGTGAGTAATTGAAGTAAAATCTTCTAACAACCATACCAAACCACTAAATAATCAAAAGATGGCTATATCTAGATATAGGTATATAGATACCTTGGATATATGTATATGTAAAGGAATATGCCAGAATCAAAATGCAGAGTCATGTCCATAATTCATGTTACACTGATAATCTCAGACTCTTCTTAATACCTAAGGCTTAGATTCCGACCGCACTGACTTTGACAAGAAAACGATTAACTCAGACATTTGAATGTTCGGAAAACAAGGTATTTAGTTCGATAAAACTTTGAGTACACTCGGTTTGAACACAAAAGAAAAATCGGTCTAAACTATTATAGATCCAGGATAAAACATTACAAGAGAAAACACAAGCGTTTTTATTTACCGACACTCTTTTAGGTATGCCGAGGATCTACGATGCCAAAAATGAATTGAAGTAAGGTTACAGGAAATGGAAATAAGATACCATATTCACAATTTATTTCATTTCATAAATGTCAAGTAAACAGTGCCAGTGTATGAAAGAAATCAATCATATTTTTCCTTTCGAAGAATGCTTAATATAAGACATAGCAAGAAATTGATTTAATCCTTGGTTAATTATATAAAATTTAAAGTTGACTCTTAGAACTCGACTGTTAGAAGGAGTAATGTAGTTAAAAGCTAGCACACAACGAACCAATTACAGAAATGGTTCCTTAGTTGAACCCTTCTACCGTTAATTGTCTAGGCCTTCTTGGAAGGGGCAAAATGGAACCCGAGTACCTCTTAAGGGGGTGAAATCTCCGTGTGTGTGTCTTCGCGTGGTCGAAACCCCTGCATAGAGTTGTGAGAAATGCCATTAAGTCTTTGTTCAACATAAATACAAATAAAATAAAAACGAGTAACACTAGGAAAGAATTCGCCAAAGTAATACTTAACTTAAGTGGAGGGATCTGGTATCCTTCGCCATCGCAAGGAGCCGTGTAACTCTCCAGACCCGGAAGGGGAAGAGGAGCCCTAGACTTCCGGATGGGTACCCTCGCAAAACAAAGGGGCCCACCATTAGCATTAAGAATCAATGAATGACTGAAGAAACAACATAACAAAGAACAAATACACGAATGCTGAAACGCGACCATATTGCATAATAAGCCTAAACTCAAGAACCATCTTATAGAAATATAAAGAAGCATTAGAATAGTACCAATGATCTATCTAACACTCTGCAAATAAGTTTTAAGGAAATGCAGGGTCAACAGGATGCCAAAAACCCCAAACGCGCATGCCCTTGTAAGACGCTCGGAAAAGAGTAAAGGGGGGCACGCAGAACATAATCTGAACATCTTTAACTTCAGTCAGAGTATAATCCTTTCTTAAGGGTTAGGCCAACTATTATTTTCTGGGAGACTCTAAAATAAGGAAAAACTAAAGTCTTACAAATTTATTGAGAAGTATTGGGAGAATAGTGATAGATGAACCCCTTTTCTTTTTCACAACTCGAATAGAAATAAATTGCCAGAGAGGTTCCAATATCATGAAAAATAGGTATAGCATACATGCATGTATAAGACCCTAACCAAATAAACTTTCAATTTCTTTTCTGACGAAGCATAACATGGAATAGTAACAAAAAGAATGACGAATACATGAGGAGAGAAAGAAGGGCCTATGGGCAAGATACAAGAGAATACCAGAATAGTAAGCTGTAAAAGGACAAAAGAGAACCTACAGTAAAATTATATTTTAGGATAGAAACATACCGAACAAGAGTAATATGGGAGATGCTCCAAGCCACCATGCCCTGCGCAGAGTAAAGTCGAGAAACAGAGGAAAACGCAGGATTCAACTCAGATTAATTGGCACAAAGATGAAAATGAATCATGGCTGCTACCCTAAGACACAAACCCCCGCGCATATTGAATGTGGTGGGTACGACGAGAAAATGTGCCATGTGACAGCAGTGATCTGGAGTGCTTGGTTTGGACGAGGGTACAGGGTGACTCTCGTTTCTCCTCCACCTCCATTAATGGCTGGTCAGAGAATTAACTCTGACTATCAATACATCTAATCACATTTAATAAATTTAAGAGGACAAGTAGGGATCTCCTCAAAACCCTATTACTACTAGTCCAGTTAGCACCGGTGGTTGGAGTTAGTTAAGTTTGGAAAGGATTAATCAACTTCCATCTTAGGGTTGATTCCAACTAAGGAGTTTATTGGGTTACGAACTCTCAGTCAACAGAAGAATTTCCAAGAAAGTCCTCAAAGTCCGTGGTCACATTTATCAAAAGCCAAACCAATAAAATCCAACGACAAAGCAAATATTTCGACCCCCTTTCCTTGTTTTATAAAGTTCTCGGGGTGTTGAAGTTTAGGCTTGTGCGTGCATATGAAGGTGGATGTTAAAGAAGAGGTTGGAATCCTAAATCCTAGGCCTATCTTTATGTCCGCATTACTACAAAGTTTTTTTTTACATTTAACCACTTCCAAAGACGAGTATAACTCAAATGAAAGTTGAAGAGTAAAACACTAGACTATGGATCTGTAATGTTATGATAGAGAAAATGAATACCTAGGGTATCGCAGTTTTAAATATTAAGGATTATTCCCTTATTATAAATCTTGTTGGGTATATGTGTTATATTCTTTGCATGTGTGTGTGTGGGTGCGTTAGATACGACAACTGCATCTGACGATCCCTACCACTAGAGCTTTGCCTTGTGCGCCAGGCGCTTTCCTGGGGGGGGGGTAGGTATGCCCCCCCCTGGTTACGCGCAACGTTCGGCAACGGGCGACAGCGCCCCGAAATTTGTTTTTGGGCGGTTTTTGCTATTTTTAGCGGAATTTGCTATTTTTAGCGGATTTGTAAATTAATCCCGGATTAAGGGATTAGGGTTTTGGTATCTACAAAATACCTAAAAACATTGTATATATTGTATGGTGAATGGTGAAATTCGAGATAATGAATATAAGAAAGGTTTTCCTAGTTGAGGGTTTCCGGTATAAAATATCTGTGTACTCTGTGTATGAGCCATTGATTAATTTCTGTATTGCTTAAGAATCTATATGCATTGCTTTACTTCGCAGGTTTAAAACTTAGAAATCTATCATACAAACTTAGAGCGTAATGCTCTTAGAAGAAAAAAAACAAATATGAGGAAATTGAGGTTTATTACAAAGTTCATCAATTGATCCAGATGGATAACGGTGGCCACCCACCTTTTCCAACTAGCTCAAAACAATTTTATGACAATTTTGGCAATTTACTATTTTTAGCAGTTTTAACTTTCATGGCCATTTTGAGGGCCTAAAAGAAGGTTTTTTTTTGGGATCGAGATTCTATATTATAGGAAAAGTAATGATTTCCCCCCCCTAAAATGAATCTCCTCTATGATACCTTTCCAACGGGCTATCACACGCCTAAAACGGAGATCGTATGCAAAAGTTACGACCCCGGGAAGTTGATGTACTAACTTACCCAAACGGGGCCCACATGAGTTTTGGAGCTTCATCTCCTAGTGTTAGGTTTTTGGATGTCTAGGGTTTTGGAATTCTTGTTTATTGTAAAAATGACTTTAGATCCTCATTGTAATCTTCTTCTTGTGAATGCACGCAACCGTCACATCTCTTCTCAGGGATAAGCCGCCACCATTCCAGCAAGCTTGTTTCCGCTGCATTTTACAGTTTCAACTTATTTCGTTATTGAATAGAAAACCATTTTTACTGTATCTCTGTTATTTTTGTGTTAAGCACCTGTTAATAATCTGTATTCATTTCGTTCTGCTCATAAAATCCAGATCAGTGCTATCAGAGTGGTTTTCTCCTTGTCCTCTTAATGCATGTCCCCAACGAGGTCGGAGTACAAAGAGTTGGGTCTCGAGCTTGTTTCTCTTGAGGACATAAGCTCTCACATGCCCAAGCGACCTCTCATGATAGGAGAAAAGAAAGATGACAAGACAGGAGATCCTTTCAAACTGTTGATTGAGGAAGCCCTCATGCAACAAAGGAACGAGATGATGGATAGTTTCGCGCAAATCCTTCGACGACTACCAACAAGCGATGCATCTTCTTCGAACAGAGGCGCCACCCCCTTCAAGGTACAAATAAACTTTGATATTCCTATAATTGAAGGTTAGATATATGCACATGTTGTAGATAAGTGGTTGAATCTACTAGAAGGGTATTTTTCTATCCATAACTTTTCAAATAGAGAGAAGATTACTTTTGCGCTCCTCAAAGTCGTTCCCTGTGTCAAAGATTGGTGGGAAAATTTCTGTGAGCAAAAGGAAACAGAGGAAACCTCATTATTTTCAGTCACGGCCACCTGGGAATCCTTCAGGGATGCTATTAAGGAACAATACTACCCTGTCGGAAGTTATGAAGACCTGTATACCAAATGGACCACACTGCGGTGAGAAAGAGACCAAGCAGTGCCAGATTTCACAAATATCTTCCATACCTTGCACACCAAACTGGGTATCAAAGATTCAGAGCGACATTTGGTGCTCAAGTATCGCGGTGCTTTGCATAGATACATCCAGACCAAAATGGAATTTCTGGACATCTCATCCTTGGGCGCGGCCTACCGATATGCCGTCAAAATCGAGTAGAAGCTCCAACAAAAGATGCGACAATTTGGGACTGGGAACCCCTCACAACCAAAGATAGGAAAGGGTGACCCCAACCCACCAAACAAAGGACAAATTAAATATGGACAATATCAGCACAACCAGTCCAAGCTGCAAGGAAAGAAGGACACCAGAAAGACAAAGAAAGATACCAGGAAGTGGTGCGACTTCCATAAGAGCCCTTGGCATAACACTGCTAACTACCGCTCAAAGCAGTCGTTGGTGGCTGAAGTCAAAGCCTCTGAATCAGATGCAGATTCTGACTCCAAGCCAGAACCAGAAAGGGGAAGATAGATCATTGATGCGGAACCCAGTGCCACCGTTGCTACCACCAAGCTCCAGCCTAGTGAACTAGACGAGCCAGAAGAAGGAGAGTGCCTCTTCCATTCACATATGTGGGTAAAAGGCACCCCGCTACACTTCATCGTTGATAGCGATAGCCATAAGAACCTCATCTCAACAGAGGTCGTCAAGTGGCTGGCCCTGCCAACAATGCCACACCCACAAACCTATACCATTGGATGGCTTCGCCAAGGAAGAGATCTCCGCGTCAGCCAACAGTGCCGACTGTCGTACAACATCAAGCCCTTCAAAGACAAGGTATTATGTGATGTTGCTCCTCTCGAAGTTTGTGATGTTCTTTTGGGCCAACCTTATTTATGGAAACGTCATGCTATATATGAGTCTAGGCCTCATAGTGTTATTATTACTTTGAACATGAAATTGTAGAGGATACCTGAGGCAGTCCCACCTAGTGCTATTTCCTTGATCTCTGCCAAGAAATGCAGGAAGGTCATCTCTCAGACTGGGAAGTTTGTCTTCTTCGTGATTTTCTCTCAGAATAAGCGAAAGATCACAACCACATCCAGGGTCTCTGCGAATGACCTCTCCACACAAAAGAAGCAAGTAGATAAGGTCGTGGAAGAATACTCATATATCTTCTCCTCACCTACAGGGGTACCTATGTACTGCCACGTCAAGCACCCCATCGATCTGACCCTCGACGCACCGTTGCCCAATGGTCCAGTCTATCGTCGCTCTTTATTAGAGAATGAGAAGATCAAGCGACAAAACTGCTCCACAAGGGGCACATCCGTCCCAACTCATCAACTTGCGGGAGCCCAATCGTGCTGGTACAGAAGAAAGATGGAACTTGGCGACTCTGTATTGATTACCGGGCTTTGAATAAAATCACAGTTAGAAACCGATACCCGATTCCCTGAATCGATGACCTCCTTGATCAACTCATGGGGGCCAAATACTTCAGTAAGATTGATCTGAAGTCTGGCTACCACCAGGTCCCGATAGAACATACATATATCTGGAAGACTGTCTTCAAGTCAAAGGAAGGCCTTTTTCAATGGTTGGTCATGCCCTTCAGTTTGACAAATGCTCTAGCCACTTTCATGAGGATGATGGACGATATCCTGTGACCATTCACCAATACTTTTGTAGTGGTGTATCTGGATGACATTCTAATTTACAACAAGACTTGGGCCGAACACTTACAGCATATTCAACAGGTTCTGCACACCCTGCGACAGCACAAGCTATACGCCAACTTGGAAAAATGCTCGTTCAGGATGGACAGGGCCCATTACCTGGGCTACATCATTGATAAACATGGCGTACATGTGGATCTAGCCAAGATCCAAGTCATCTGTGACTGGCCAACCCCAACATCACTCACTGAGCTTCAGAGCTTCTTGGGCCTTGCCAATTTCTACTGCAGGTTCGTGTTGGGATTCTCCCATATTGCATGGGCCCTCAGCCAAATAAACAGGGGTGGTGGTAAGGCAAAATTTGCATGGGGTCGGTCCCAACAACAAGCGTTTGATGATTTGAAGCAACGCTTGTGCTCAACCGCAATACTTTCACTACCAGACCTGCAACATCCCTTTGAGATCGAGACAAATGCTTCAGACTATGCTGTGGGCGCCGTTCTCACTCAGCACGACCACCCCGTGGCCTATCATAGTGAGACACTGTCAGATACTGTCCGTAAGTACCCTACTTACGACAAAGAAATGTACTCCATTGTGAAATCCTGCCACCAATGGAGAAATTACATTCTTGGGAAGGAGACAATCATCCACACTGATCATTAGCCACTGCAGTTCATGCAGACACAGGGAAAATTGCAGAATGACCGCCATCAAAAGTGGTCCACATACTTGCAGCAATTCCACCTCAACATCAAGTATAAAATAGGAAGCACCAATCGCGTCTCTGATTACCTCAGCAGACCTTCAGTCGCGGCACTCACCACAGTGCGAGACACTTGCGGCCATGAGACATCTGGATGGCCTCAACTCTATGAGACAGACCCTTACTTCGCCACCACCTACCAGATGTTGGGTGCAAACACAGTTGTCGATAAGTTCCATCTTCAAGATGGGTTGTTGTGTCATTTGGGCCATATCTGTGTTCCATCAAGTGAGAGAGTGAAGCTGATATGGGAAGCCCACTACAGTCGAGTGGTGGGACACTTCGGTGCCGAAAAGACAGCGGCGATGCTACATAAACATTTCTACTGGCCGAAACTTCGACATGAGGTCAGCAAGTATATCAGGTCTTGCACTGCCTGCGCTATTTCCAAACCGACCACTAAGAAAAATGGCTTGTACATACATCCCTCTTCCTACTCCTGACAGTACATGGGAATCCATCTCAATGGACTACATGTCTGGCCTCCCATCCACCAAGCGGGGAAATGACTGTGTTTTTGTGGTTGTTGATCTCTTTTCTAAGATGGCGATTTTGGTTTCCTGCAAGAAGAGAATCACAATAGAGGCCATTGCCAAGATCTTCTTTGAGCGAGGCTGGGTACATTTTGGAATCCCACAAACCATTGTATCAAATCGGGATAGCTGATTTCTCAACACATTCTGGTCGAGCCTCTGGTCACTGCTGGACACCAAGCTCACCAAATCCACGGCCTTCCACCCCCAGACAGATGGCCAAACCGAGGTTGTAAATCGAATGATTGTGCATATCCTTCGCATGTATAATTCAAATCACCCTCTCACATGGGATGAGAGCCTTCCCTATGTCCAACATAGCTACAACGGAGCTCTGCATAGCTCAACCGACCACAACCCCTTTTAGGTGGGGTTGGGATTCCAACCATTGGGTCCCATAGATGTTGCACTTCCCCTTGCAGTCACCTCGACCGACTCATCTCCTGCTCCAACTGAAGCTGACAAATCCACCCGGTTCATTGATCGGATCCAGTGCATCCACCAACAGGTTCAGGATATCCTACAGAAGTCCAATTACAAGTACAAACAACGCCATGATCAACATCGGGTGCCACATAAGGTTTAGGTGGGAGACAAATTTTGGTTGCACTTGCAGAAAGAATGCCTTACAAGACCCCATTGGAAGCTTCACCCACTCCGTTATGGGCCATACACTATCACCAAATCTGTGGGGTATAATGCTTTTAAGCTCAACATTCCTCCTTTCCTTGGCCTGCACCCAGTGTTCAACGTGGATCTCCTTCGCCCTTATTTCCCACCATTATTGGACACCTCAAAAGTAGCAGAACAACTGACACCCACAGAGCTTAACCCTGACTACATACAACAGGCATCCAATGATCAAATTGTGGACACAAAGATCAAGGGCACTCAACAACAAAGAATCCATCTTTATCGAGTCGTCAAAGCAGGGCAGCTCCTGCACCAAGGCAAGTGGCTCACCCGGGGCCAAATTCAGCATAAATTTCCTCATTTGATGGGGGACCTCAACGCAATGGATACCATTGCTTCCTAAGGAGGGAGGATTGATCCAGATGGATATCGGTGGCCACCCACCTTTTCCAACTGGCTCAAAACAATTTTCTGACAATTTTGGCAATTTACTATTTTTAACAATTTAACTTCCGACGCCATTTTGAGGGCCTAAATGAAGGTTTTTCGGGATTGAGATTGTCAATGATAGCCTAAGGCATGATTGAGCCCCCAAAATGAATATCCTCGACGATACCTTTCCAACGGGTTATCACGCTTAAAACGGAGATCGTATGCAAAAGTTACGACCCCGGGAAGTTGATGTACTATCTTACCCAAACGGGGCCCGCATGACTTTTAGCGCTTCATCTCCTAGTGTTAGGTTTTTGGATGTCTAGGGTTTTTTCATTCTTGTTTATTGTAAAAAGGACTTCATAGCCTCATTGTAATCTTCTTCTTGCGAATGCGCGTAGCTGTCACATCTCTTCTCAGAGATAAACCGCCACCATTCCAACAAGCTTGTTTGCGCTGCATTTTACAGTTTCAACTTATTTTGTTATTGAATAGAAAACCAGTTTTACTATATCTTTGTTATTTTTGTGTTAAGCACCTGTTAATAATCTGTATTCATTTTGTTCTGCTCATAAAATCCAGATCATCAACATATTATATTAAAGATCTCATTCGATTATCAGTTGAATCTAGGGGAATTTTTTTATTAGGTGTCTCGATTGCTTTTCCTGAATGTTTATATTTTAACTTATACCACCTTCCCCAAGTGGAAGTAGTAGGAGACATCCATGAAAGATGAAACTCACCTCCTGGTGGCCATGTTTCATATTCTTCGTTAACCTTGTGATCTTGAGTCAAAGGACCTTCAAACCTTTCATGTTTGACCATTCTTATATCGAGAATTTGGGATTTGACTAAGAATAAATTTTATTTAGTCACTCAATAATAGGCTTGAATTAATTTCTCGTTGCTTAAGAAGGAAATCCTTTTATTCAAGGTGTTGGAAATATTGTTGTCATTGATGTCAAAGACATGGAGAGCCCACAAGATGTCCAATATAAATATTACAATCCTACATATATCCAAGATAAATATTGCAAGATGGAGATTGTTGAAAGTATTATTTTTGGTCAATTTGGATACCTTATGTTTGAAGGCATTTTTACCCTACATACCTAACTCAAATGGGAGAAGAAGTTACATGGTTAGAAATCCTATTATGATACCTTTCGAACAATATATGGAAGTTCCTCTAATTCCCTAGGAATGAGGAGATATGAATGATTATGTCTAGCAACCTAGCCGGAAAATTGAGGTCGGCTCAACCAGTCTTTTGGGTACATAATTACTATAAATACATGACCGAATTTTGCATTTTTAGAGAAAGAAAGCAAGAGATAAAGTCTGAGGTGCACTCAAGGTTTTGGGGTGTCTTTCTCGTGTGCAAGAGAAGTCTAAGGGTTTCTCTTAAGGTAATTCTTATTCTCAAGGTATGTTAGAAGGTTGTGATGTTGTCGTGAGGTTGTAATGATTTTGTGTGCACTGTTACGAGGTTGTGATGTTGTCGTGCGCACTACTATGTGGTTGTGATGTTATTGTGAGGTTGTGATGTTGTTGTGAGTGGATGTTTCCATGAGTGGATGTTTCCTACAATATTTGTAATAGTAGGTTGGCTCCTACAATATTTGTAACGATAGGTTGGTTCCTACAAACATTTATAAAGATAAGTTTTTGTGGTTTTCTCCCATAAGGGTTTCCACGTTAAACTCTGTGCATTGTTATTTGAGTTTATATGTGATTATTGTTTATCATCTAATGATAAATTGATGAATGGTTAAATAAATTAAAAATTATCTTATGTTGATTCAACCCCCCTCTTAGTATAAACGTGAGTTCACAATTTGGATCAAAGCAGGTTCCTTCAAAAACAATTTAACCACTAGAAGGCAAATATTGAGCACATATGGATTGCAAGGAAGGTCTCCCTATAAATAGAGCTCCTTTGTTCGATGGAACAAACTATGCAACATGGAGTATAAGAATGAGGATATATTTGCAGGCCCTTGGGTTTGATATTTGGGAATCGGTCACAATAGGTTATATAGATAAAGTTGGGAAGGAGTTAATTGAAAACAATGAAAAATCAATAGAGGACATGTTGAGTGGCCTACTAGATTTTGAGATTGTCAAGGTAATGAAGTGTACAACAAATAAACAGATTTTGGATAAGCTACAAAACATTTATGAAGAGAGATCCAATGAAGAAAAATCTGGTGATTGTTCTTGTTGTGAGTCAGTGACAGAAGAAGGACAAGTTGTGAGAAAGATAAAAGGAGGATCTGGAAGATTCAAAGAAAGGGAAGATGGTGATGATAAAGAAGAATATATCTCCATAACCATGGAAACAAATCCCACTGATGAAGAAAATGAAGATTGAGAAGAAGAATACATTGACGAGGAAATGAATCTTGAAGCAAAAATCGTTAGTGCCTTAGAAGAAATAGACAGACTTAGGGAAGAGGAGATAAAACAGAAGAAGCAATTGCATAAACATTAAAAGAAGAATCATGATCTTGAAGAAACAAAGAATACAATTATTACCCTTAAGACTCAACTAGAAGAGTCAAAGAGGATAGAACAAGTGGTGAGAAGTCAGCTAAAAGAAAAGGAAGAAAACTGCGAGAAGCTAGAAGATGAAATAGCTTCCTTAAGAAAGGAACTAGAGAAAACAACTGATCAGTTGAATAAAAGATTGAAGTTTGGAAAGAGTACTGAAATCTTAGATAATATTCTTTGTTGACAAAGGTAACCATTCATGAAGATAGGTCTCGACTACAATGATAAACAAAATACCACCGAGGGAGATGCAAGCATTAAAGTCACAAATCCATCAGAAAAGAAAATGAAGAAAATCATGAAAGATATGCTAATATTCCTAAAGGCTCCACCAAGAATGAAAGTAGTAGCACGAAAGGAAATTATGATCAACATAAACCTAAATCTTCTCACAAGAACAACAAGAACGAGTTCATAATAGTTGTTCCACCAAGAAGACCTTTCACAAAGCGATACCAAAATCTCTTTCTTGGCTATTGTTTTTCTTGCAATAATTTTGGTCATAAAGCAATAGATTGTAGAGTATAAATAGAGGTTCTTACAAAACCTCAAAGGATGATTATGTGAGCAACAAAACCATACGTTCTCATGGGTTTTCAAACAAAAAATATAATTCATTTTCTCCTCTACTTGATACTATATGTTATAAGTGTAATAACTACGGGCACATAACACATGATTGTAGAAGCAACATGATAAAGTACCCTAAACAAAATAGGGAAGAATATGTTCTTACTAAGCATATATAAGAATACACTAGAGTGGGGAAAAGGAAGCAGGAAGAACCAAAGAAAGAAGAATGTGGACTTGCACTTTATGCTCAAAATTAAGGGAACCAATGGTACATTGACAATGGATGTTCAAAACACATGACAGGGGACCAAACCAAATTTCTCACCTTGAAGGAAGAAAAAGGAGATAGGGTAATGGCTCTGCAATGATAGTTGGAAAAGGTATTGTTAGTCTTGATAATGGAAAGGCTAAGACACATAATGACTTGTATGTTGAAGGTTTAAAGAACAATATTCTAAGTGTCAGTCAGATGTGTGATCAAGGCTACAACCTCACATTTAATTCTAAAGGGTGTGACATAAGGAAATCAGCTTCAGGAAGATTGGTGGCAAATACAATTAGAACCTCAAGCGATGTATACATACTCCATGAAGTCAAAGAATAAAAGTGTTGTATGGAACAAAAGCTGACAGTGATATCCCTCTCATCTCGTATGTAAAGGGAAGCACAAGCTCAAGGGGAGCATGCTTTTGTCATTGATGTCAAAGGGGGAGAAGTTGCAGATAGAGGAAGAATTGCATATAGGGGGAGTATCATAAGTGGCTAAGGGTTGCCATCAATGACAAAGTAGGATATTGTTGGAAATATTGTTGGCATTGATGTCAAATACAGGGGGAGCCCACAAGATGTCCAAGATAAATATTACAAGCCTAAAAATATCCAAGATAAAGATTGAAAGATGGAGATTGTTGAAAGTATTAATTTTGGTCAATTTGGATACCCTATCTTTGAAGGATTTTTTACCCCACATACCTAACTCAAATGGGAGAACAAGTTACATGGTTGGAAATATTATTCCAAGACCTTTCCAGTGGTATATGGAAGTCCCTTTAACTCCCTAAGAATGAGGAGATATGTATTATTTTTCCGACAACCCAACCATAAAATTGAGGTTGACTCAACCAACTTTTTGGGGACATAATTACTATAAATACATGATAGAATTTACCATTTTTAGAGAAACCAAGCAAGATATAAATTTTGAGGTGTGCTCAAGGTGTTGGGGTGTCTTTCTGGTGTGCAAGAGAAGTCTAAGGTATTCTCTTAAGGTCTTTCTTATTCTCAAGGTATGTTATAAGGTTGTGATGTTTCTGTGAGGTTGTGATGCTGCTGTATGCACTTCTATGAGGTTGTGATGTTGTCGTGAGGTTGTGATATTATCGTGAGTGGATGTTGTCAAGACTCGATGTTGTTGTCAGTGGATGTTGTTGTGACTGGATGTTGCTGTGAGTGAATGTTTTCATCAATGGATGTTGTCATCAGTGGATGTTGCGTCAAGGATTCCATTCTAGGAATACTGCCATGAGGCTTGATAGGGTTTGAATGATTGTATGTGGGATGAAGCATGCAGGTGAAGACATAAGTATTCTGTGCATGAAGATCGAGGATTAGTGTCTACACATATCTTATTGAGTTGGTGCTTAGTTGAGGAGATTGGTGTCTCTAGTAGGTTGGTGCCTACTTCTTGATGAGTTGGTGCTCAACTAAGGAGATTGGTGTCTCCATTGGTTGGTGCCTACAGTATTAGTAATAGTAGGTTGGTTCCTACAATATTTGTAACAATAGGTTAGTGCCTACAAACATTTATAAAGATAAATTTTTGTGGTTTTATCTCGTAAGGGTTTCCACGTTAAACTATGTGAATTGTGATTTGAGTTTATATGTGATTATTGTTTCTCATCTAATGATAGACTGGTGGATGGTTAAACAAAATAAAAAGTATATTATACTGATTCACCCCCCCTCTCAATATAAACATAAGTTCAACACAAGAAATCTTTTAGATTCACATTCAATGTATTTACTAGATTTCTCTACTTCAAGAGTCTGTCTTCTATGAGAGAATATGGACGGATTTGGGTCGAACTTACTGGGATCAAATAGCTTAGAAGAACCATGAACAATTTTAACCCATTACGGGTGACATCATCCTCATTCTAACTAAGGCAAAGTGTTTGATAATTATTATAATTCTAAAGTCTAATCTCTGGATTGGACTTATCATCTTTTGGTGATAAGCACCAAACACCCCAAATATCATAAAAATAGAAAGAAGTAGTAATTACATTCCTTGAGAATGAAAGAGAAAGAATGAATAAGAAGCCTCTTTGAGGGGAAAACATCCTTTTACAATATAACAAATTCAAAAGAGGATATGATGTATAAAACTAAGCCTCCATTATATATATGAAACAAACAACACAATTACAATTAGGGGGCCTAGCTAACTAATATAATTATAGAAATGAAATTATAGAAATGTAATATCTCAATATCTAGGGCTTAACATACCCCTCCCCCTAGAACAAATGTTTCCCTCAACACTTGATTATCTGTGGATGCTTCAACATAAATGACTAATCTCCCCATGTTTCATCTTCTATTGCCATGTTCTTCCACTTGATGAGATACTTAGTAATTGTTCAATTTTGTATTTGCTTGATCTAGGTTTCAAGGTTTGTTTTAGGTTCTAGTATGATTTTCCCTTCTTCAATCATCTTCAACAAAATAGTCTCAACTAGGATCTTATCACTGATAACCTTCTTTAAACAAGAAACATGGAAGACCAAATGAACAAATGAAGATGGAAGCAATTATAGTTTGTAAGTGATACTACCAATCCTCTATAACACCTTATAGGGACCATCGTACTTGGGTGCTAATTTATTGTCCTTCTTTTGATGCTCGAGGGACACATGTTTATATGGTTGTATCCTTAGAAATACCCAATCCCCCACTCCCAAATTTATGTCACTGCAATGTTGATCAACTTGTTGTTTCATCTTATCCTTTGCTATAACCAAGTTATCCTTCAATAGTAAAATAACCTCTTGTTGGTATTCTATGTGATCCTCCACTACTTGAACTTTAGATTCTCCTCTCAATGGTGATGTGATTGATGGAGGATGATACTCATAAAGTGTCATAAATTAAGACATTCTGGATGAAGTATGGAAGGAAGTATTATACCACCATTCTGCTAAGGGTAACCACTTCACCCATCATGCCTATTTATCATATGCAAAAAACTGAATATAACCTTCTAGACACTTTTTCACAATCTCAACTTGTCCATTAGATTGAGGATGGTAAGATGAACTATGACCTAATTGAGTACCCCAACAAGAAAACAAGTCGGTCCAAAAATTACTGGTAAAAATTAGATCTCTATCACTTATAATAATCTAAGGGTTTCCTTGCAACTTCTAAATTGTTTCCATGAATGTTACAACTATTATACTTGCTTTAAAGGGATGAGAAAACGAGCAAAAGTGGGCATACTTTGTGAGTTGATCCAATACCACCATAATGACATTATTTCCTTCAAACTATAGTAGATGTGTAATAAAATCCATTGAGATTTCTTCCCAACATTGACTTGTTATGGATAGTGGTTCTAGAAAACCCAAGGTCTTGATTGTCTCTCCTTTGTTCTATTGGAAAACCAAACATTTTGCCACAAAAGTTTGAACATCAATATTAAGACCTTCCCCCCCAAAATCATTTTTTATCATGTGGTAAGTTTTTAGAAATCTCGAGTGTTCCCATATAAGAGAGGTGTGTAGTAGTTCCAAAAGGACCTTATGTTTGAGTTGGGAATTATTACACAAGTATAGGTGATAATTATACCAAAGTGAATCATTCTTCCACACAACTTATCTGATGCACTAGGGTCCTGTTGCAGTTGTTGAATAAGCTTCGATGCCTTCTTTCCATGTTGTCATTCCATACTTACCTCTTCCACCCAATTAGTGTGTAGAAGATAAATAACACAAAGTAAGGCCTCTATGTTTTCTTATTTCCTTAAAAGTGTATCTACCACCACATTTTGTTTCCCCTTTTTGTAGATAATTTCAAAGTCATAACTTGACATCTTTGTGACCCATTTTTGTTTCTCTTTTAAAGATAGTCTTTGTTCCAAGAAGTATTTCAGATTATCATGATCTATTTTTTACCTTGAAGTGCCTTCCTATTAGGTAAGGCCACCATTGCTTGACTGCATGTAATATGGCCAATGTTTCTTTCTCATAAATGGGTTTAAGTAAGTCCCTTCCTTTAATTTGGCAACTTTCAAAAGCAAGTGATTTTCCATTTTGCATTAAAATTGAACCAATACCTTGTGTCAAGGCATTTGACTCCACAATAAAGGTTTTTGTGAAGTTAAGTGTGGCTAGGATATAAGTTCTATACATGTCTCCTTAAGTTTTTCAAAATCTTGAGTTGCCTCTCAAGTCCAAGAAATGAATCATTTTTCAATAATGTTGTTAGAGGTGTCATTATTTAACCATAGTCCTTGAAAAATTTGCAGTGATAGCATGTCAATCATATGAATCCTCTAAGATTCTTCAAGGTTTCAGGAATTGGCCATTCCACCATAGCTTTAATTTTGTTAGGGTCCACTTTGACAATCTCATGAGATACAATATGACCCAAATATTCCACTTCATGAACACCAAAGGTATACTTCAAAAACTTTGCATATAGTTTATTCTCCTCCAATGTTTTTAAGACCATATCGACATGTTGTACATGATTCTCACAATATTAGTTGTAGATTAGTATATCATAAAAAATACTAACACGAATTTTCTAAGAAATGGCTTGAAATTAGAATTCATCAAGCTTTGAAACGTGGAAGGTGCATTAGTAAGGCCAAATGGCATCACCAAAACTCGTAATGGAATTCGTGTGTTCTAAAAATTGTTTTGGGGATGTATTCTCCCCTCATTTTGTTTTGATGACAATTTGAATGAAGATCCAACTTGGGAAAGAAAATTGCTCCTTGTAATTCATTTAATAATTCATCAATGATAGGAATACAGAACTTATATTTAATAGTGATCTTATTGAGTTCTCTATAAGCTAGACATGTATGCCATGCACCATCCTTTTTGTAAATCCTCACCATCGGTGAAGAGAAGGCACTTTGGCTAAGTTGAATGATGCCATCCTCTAACATTTCTTAAACCATATGCTCAATCTCACTCTTTTGGGCATATGTGTATCTGTACAGTCTTACGATAGTTGGTACATTTCTCGATTGTAAGTGAATAGTATGATCATGCTCTCGACTAGGTGGAAGAAATTTGGGCAACTCTACAAATACTTGGAATGATTGTCCATGACTCTTTGAAGATCCAAGGGAATGGATGGTTTATTTGTTTGAACTTATAGTGAGCACAATTATGCAATTATACCATGGTGGCATTTTTTTAACAATTTTGTCATGTTGTTAGAGCTTATCACTTTGGATGTGTAGTGTCCCCACTACTAAACCCAACAATTTTTTTTTCTAATACCAATTAAATAAAATGCATGCATGCTAAAAACACCCAAGTAGTTAGCAACATTATTAAAACATGAATGCATATAAATCAACATTCACATAGTAGCATACAATTACTTAAAACTCACAGTAAACACACAACAAAATAATACCATAATTAAAAGCAATGCATTGAGGATTTACATGCATTTAACAACATTATGAATGCAACCAACTATACAATATACCACAACATATAGTTTACTCAAGAATAGAGTTTATGCACAACCATCAAATATCATAAATAAGAACATAAAAATAGAGACAAAACACTTATCATTTATGAACAAATGCACAACCAACTGCAGAGGATGGATGTTCTACCCAATCGTATATTTGCTGCTCCAAATATCAACAAAAAATCACCCCCAAACTAGGGCTACAAATCCACAAGAAAAGGGTATCTCTCTTTTGTCCACTCAGCCTAACATAACCCTCAACAAGATAATTTTCCTACAACTATGCCAACCCACCAACTCTCTTCCCCTCAACCTACACAACCCAAGGAATGGGATCCCCCCTTACTACTCGTAGTCCCTTAGGTCTTCCCACTTCCCTCCAGGGCTCCAACACAGGTTGGCTAGGAATATCTATTGTTGGGGACTCCAGGGATGTTAACTGCAACATGAAAGGCTCACATCAACAACTCACTGCTCTAGAGAAAACTCTTACACAAACATTTCACTCTACAGGCCTAAAAACCTGCTTCTTCATTCATTTATATCTCCAAACATCTACCACACATGCCCACTATTGCTGCCTCCAAGATCCAACACTATGTTCTCTCTTGTTGTCCCAAAAATTGCATGTAAAAACTGCTCTCCTTTCCCATATGAATTTATTTTCTCCCATGCATGTTGAACCTCCCCATTCCCAAGGTTGATTATACTTGCCCTCCATGCTCTCATTAACCGTGTGAAGTGACTTTTCACACCAACCCTGGTACATGTGTTTAATGATTGGCTTTGGGGACACTCAAGAGGAAATTAGAAGGTTTATACACAATGATAAAATTCATAAAGGTGGGTTGGGATTAATAGACAATATGGGTAATTCCCCCTTGGACCCCCCTCTTAGACCTTCCCCTTTCTTGTGGAAAATTAACCCCCATTACTCTGTATGTGTCCATCTGCAACCAATGGTACATTTATTTTATTATTTTTGATATACAATGTTTACATATTACATCATTGGGCTTGCAACCATACATCATATTTACATTACATATCTCTAATTCGGGGATTAAAAGCAAGGATGTTATAGGGAAATTTCCTTTGGATACCTTTGAGATCAATTTCCTTGCCTTTCAAGGAGAATCTCATGAAAAGTTCCTGAAAATTTAGAGTCACTATTCCCAATGATTACAACCACTGGACCCATAATAAAATATCTACACCTCCAATTTATATTATAGTCACTAGACTATAAAATAAGTACTCCCCCATATTGAGATTAATACTATGACACTTCTCGCCCAAATGGGTTGGATCCAATGGTGGAAAGCGAGGATTTTTTCACCATTGGGAAATGTTCTATTCCAATGAGGACCACTTAACCTAGAGCCATGCAGACACCTTGATGTAGTGTTCGAACATGTGGTTGCACCCATAGATATTATATTAAATGATATCGTGACCTATCCACACATAAGTGGATCAAAGCCCACCCCCATGTCCTTCAATTTAATAGAGTCAATTCCCGCTAACACATTCAGTTAAGGCATGGGTTTCGTTTGCTAGGCGATCCAAGTTCAATACCCTTACGGTGTGTTTAGTCGGGAGGAGATACCCAAAAATCCAACCATGTTAAGCGTTGGTGCAGCCCAGGTCTGGTGCGATCCCCAAGTGATTTTGAAAACTTAGATTCCCATGGGTTGTGGTTTCTTAGCCAATAGTTGAAATGTTGACCCCACAAGTGACAAACATTTCTAACAAACAAATTAAAAAATACTATGACACTTCCCCAACAATTTATGTTACCTCGATCTACAATCATTACTTGAAATTCTAGTGTTGAATATATAAAGCAATTGAGAAGTTTGGTTAATTTGCAGGAAGCTATAGGTAATATCATAATAAATAAACAATGTTGCCTTTTTCTTTTTGATATATCCTTCTATCTTGAGAATTTGAGGAGTGTCGATGCTAGCCAAAGAATGACAATATATGGTTAGAGTAGTCGCTTATATTTCTCGAGAGGGTTCCAATTCTTGAACTTCTTCCTCTTCACAATATATGTAATTTTTTTTTTCTCACTACACTTATGCCCTTTATTGTACTTACTGTCACAATTGAAACACAATCCCTTCACTCTTTTTTCGTCCATTTGTTGAGGAGTCAATCTTATAGGTTGATTGAGGTTAGGATTGGTAACATAGACCTCTCTACAGGTGCTAGGGGCAACCTTTCTTGTAGCCATATTTTTACTTTCAACTTTCTTTCACATAATAAAAACATTCTCCAATGATTTAGGTTCAAAGAGATGACACTCATGTTGAAGGCTCTCCTTTAAACTACCCATAAAGAGATCCAACATATTTTCCTCTTGAATGTTCTTTACCCTAAGACATAATTTTTGAAAGTGTTGAATGTGCTTTATAACTAGACCTCTTCGCTTGTATTTACCAATTGGCTAAAGAAGGTGTTGCTCTGAATTTCTCCATAATGTGTTATCAATTCATCCGTAAAAACATACCAAGAGACAACATAGTCCTTTTTACAATCACAAATCCATTGGTACCATGCAAATTGATCTGGTTCAAAATACAAGGATGTTATAGTTAACTTTTGTAAAGTTGACACTTAATGTAGATCAAAGAATCGCTCCATTTGGAATATCCATGTTATTGGATCATTATGATCAAACTTCCTCATATCAATCTTTGGAATGAAGTGTTTCATTGGTCCCACATTGAACCCATGACGATGTGGATCATGGAGTGATGAATGATTAGGGATAGGGGACTCGTAACACTCTCTTTTTTTATCCTCTCCTTTAAGAGGTGAATTAGGACTATCGAGGGATCTTAGTGCATTCAACCCCCCCCTCCCCTAGTTAAGTTTTCGAGATTATATTTGTTGGCCATCACCTTGGGGGTATTTTTTATATTTTCTTTGAGATCCTTTTGTAAAATATTCAAATTATTTCTTGCTTTCCATATCTAGGATGTTAACATTCCTTACCATTTTATTTTGTATGGTTTCCATTAGCCATTCCACCTTGGAAAACCTAAATTCCATATCTTATACTTCATTCAATATTAGATGAGCTCTCTGGAGTTTAAATAAGTGTATAGTTTTTGTAGAACCCTTTGCCACATAGGAAAATAAAAATTCTCCTTTTTTTTTTTCTCTTTATCACAGTTTTGGAATCACCCAAAATAGATCTTTCAGTCACAAGTTATGCTAAATTCATGTTAACATACCTTTTAAAACCTTGAGTTGGAGACTGTCTTGTTGGACTTTGCACCTGATATATTTATGAAATTTTGGTACCTCAAAAACTGAAGTTTCAACCTATAGTAGTTTGGCCTGTTTTCTCTACAATTCCAAAGGTTTGGCGAAATTTTGATATTCCAAGTAAAAGTTATGGTAAATTTCCCAAAATCCGTTGATTCTGGCCCTTTTAGGATAATGAACTTCTATGACTTGTCATGTTTCTAATTATTTGGATCTACTTCTAAAATTTGGGCCTGTAACACTATGTTATGTCTTCTTTCCAATTAAATTAGTGGCACTCAATTTGGATTTTGCTAGTATCATATATTACTATATTACCAAGGACAATTGTTTGAGACTAGTTTTTGGACTAGCAAAAACCCCGACTTCCACAAGTGTAACTTTGTAATGATAGTGAACCAAAACATGAAATTTTTATTGCAAGTACTTCGATATTTCTTCTCAATGTCTAAAAATTTCACTATTTGAAACCTCATAGATAAAAAATTATAGCAAAAATGACAAGATGACTCGTTTTGAAGGAGTCAAACCAAGCACTGTATGATCTAAAAATAAACGTTTTGCACCAAAAACCCCATATAGAATAAAAATAAAAAGAATCAATAATTCCATGCCTTGAGAATGAAAGAGAAAGAATGAATGACAAACCTCTTCAATGGTGCAACCTCCTTTTACATTATAACAAATGCACAAGATGATAAGATGTTTAAAACTAAGCCTCCATGGTATATACAGGGGACAAAGGGTACAATTACAATTAAGGATCCTAGTCGACCAATAATGACAACACTAATAGAATAATATAAATCTAATATCTCAACATCTAGGGCTTATCATCTAGTTTTCTATTATATGGGAAATCTAGATAAAAAGTGAGAGCTCCATCCTTGAAAGTAGGATGATAATTTCTCGAAGACAAGGATCTTTCTCGAAGAAGTCTAGTTAGGGATTGAAAATAATTTTTTCTGGGGGAGAGTAGGTCTTACATATTCATATTCAAAGGATCTAGAGAGGAATTTATGTACTCATAATGATATTTGTAGGAAGTGTGTTATCCTTTATGATCTTGCTTTTCAAACTTTATTGTAGGTGCAATGAACTAAATATAGTACTCTCTAATATAATGCAATTACTGATTTGATGAGAACTTCGACCTCAAAACGAGAACTCTATCCCTAAATAGCCATATTTTTTAGTCAAAAACACCAAAATCAACCCCCAAATTGAAAAGTGGTTCTCCTAGAAT
>ML821189.1:80170-107240 GCA_009831015.1 Picea engelmannii
CCCTGGAAGTACAAAAATATAAGCTAACATGAAAACATACAAAATAAGCCAGTTGGATTAGGTGGGAGGCCACCAATATCCACCTGGAAGATGTGTAGGTCTTCAGACAACCCCGAAAGTGAAGAACCCACAATTACAAAGAAGTACAAAAGAACGTGTTGAACTAAAATCTATCAAGAGGAGCCGGTTGGAAAGGTGGGTGGCCACCAATATCCACCTGGATCAGTCGATTCCCCCTCCCCGTTATTAGTTGTTTTTTTCAATTTATTTATTTTTGTTTTGTTTTTAGGGTCTTCTGTAAGTACAAAGCTCTAACTATAAAATTTTGGAAAAGAGATATTCTTTTGACACGATCCAACCTTTCAAAAAAAAAAAAAAACATCCTTTAGTTTGGTAGTATGTGGTTACATCAAAACAATAGATAATCCTCATAGTAGAAACACAAAAGTAGTGTTTGATCAAAATAATACATAATAATTAAAATCAGGGGTCATGTATATATTCTTAAGTGTGAGCTTGAGTGGTCTCAATAATCTTCCATATTAATACACACACACACACACACACATATATTCCCTTTGTGTTGAGTTTTTTCCTATTATATTTGTTTTTCCTTTATATTTATTTTATGATTTTATTTACAATAATGTTAGTTTTTTAAGCCATGGTTTAAAAAACTTCGCATTTTAAGCCCGAAACAAAAGGAAAATGTGCTACTTATAGCACCACATTTCAATTTGAAGAGTGATTTTGAGGTTTCAATTCACAACATTATCAGTTGTTAAGGCCACAATGTCAAACAAGTTGTAATGACAACCCCCAAAAAAGAGGGTGTTGCTGTTAGCACNGAAAATGTGCTACTTATAGCACCACATTTCAATTTGAAGAGTGATTTTGAGGTTTCAATTCACAACATTATCAGTTGTTAAGGCCACAATGTCAAACAAGTTGTAATGACAACCCCCAAAAAAGAGGGTGTTGCTGTTAGCACCACTTTTTGTTTCAGGGATCAATTTTAAGGTTTTTATTCGTAATGGTACCAATTGTCAAGGACATAATTTCAAACAAGTTGTAATTTTAACTTGAAAAAAAGGGGTGATGATGGGAGCACTATATTTCGATTCGTGGATCAATTCTAAGGTTTTTGTTTGCAACTTTATAGATCATAGTTGCAAAATTTTGTAATTTTAACCCCAAAAAGAAAAGGGCGCTACCAATAGCACCACTTTTTCAAATGGGGATACAAATAGCCACTAAATGCAACCTCTAAAAAAATGAGAACTCTTGAGGGTTCTCATCCAGTTGGTAACTATGTTATATGGTCTTTAGGAAATCTAAGAGGCTTGGGATTTTTCATAGCTTCACAATATTGACAATTTGGATGATGACTATCATGGAAAGTAAGTGCATTGGATGAAGTAGTAGGCCATGAGGACTGCACTCTTTCTAATTTGATAATATAGACATATTTCTTTGAGTATTCTAGAATAATTTTTTCAGGTAGAGTGGGAAGATAATATTTTTGTGAGATGGGAGTGTATGTTTGCTTACACTTAGAAGAAATTGACACGTATGTAAAATCTATTACTATTGGTGTAGTGTTTCAAGGGGTAGAGTGGGAAGAGAGTATTTTTGTGAGAAGGGCGTGTATACTTGCTTCCACTCATAAGGGAATGACAATTTTGTAAAATCCATTACTATTGGTGTAGTTTTGCTAGGTCCAAGCACCTTACTTTTGTGTTGAGTGTGCTAAGTAAGCTTTAGATGAAGAGAAGGCATAATTATGGCAACAAAGTGAAATAGAGTAGTTGTTTGGACTTGAGCAAGTTGACTATGAGAAGACAAATGAAATACAACAAGTTGGATATAAGTATGAAGTAATTCATAAATATGTGGATCGGTAAGGGAGACAACATATTGAGGTATTACTGAGGACCAAACAACACCATTATGAAGAGCTGCTTTGAAACCACCAATAAGGACATTATTATGTCAAGAGTTTATACACAATAGAGACTACTAAAATTTAGACTAGGGTGAACAATAGGGTTAAGGCCAAATTTGTATCATACTAAGACGACCATATTT
Organism: Picea engelmannii; assembly: GCA_009831015.1. Lineage (NCBI taxonomy): Eukaryota > Viridiplantae > Streptophyta > Pinopsida > Pinales > Pinaceae > Picea > Picea engelmannii. The sequence continues at coordinate 82,259 of ML821189.1, forward strand.
GAAATTATTTGCTAAACCCCAATCAACATCTTCTTTTGTTAATAAAGGGCATTGATATACTGTTTGGTTAAGATATAAAGGAACATAGTAAAGGTATAGCAAACTCGAGTAGATGCTTTAAAATGGAAGAATGGAATATCATAAATCTTGTTAGCAAGTATATGCAGAAGAGACCAATTTGATTAAGGAGTAAACTCCTACTCTGGAACAACTTGGTCATATAGGTTAAGGGAAGAAGGATGATTTTTCCGACCAGTAAACGATGATGTATGTTTTTTTCCTTGAGGCACTATCCATTTAGTGATATTTGTATCTGTATGTGAACTAGAAGTAGAAGAGATATGATCCATTTCATTTATTGCACTAAAAACTAAAACAATAGTACAAGACTAGGTAATACCAAAGTAAAAGTTAAGAATATCAACACTTGGAAATCTAGTGACTATGGATGACTTATAATGCCTATAGTTCTTCTCATAGATTTACGATGTTACTGCATCCTCACATGTAGCATCTAGTTCACATCGATCACATCTTCTACTTGCAACTAGTCACATCTCAGTCTCTATGTTGTAGTTTCATGCAAATCAATGAATAGATTCTATGTGATCATTCATGGATTGACACAAGATATAAATATGATAACACATATCATGAATTAAGAAAACACAAGCTTTGATACCATTTCTATAGAAGTTATTGTTTTTAGTTTTTTTTACACAAGTCAAACTTTGAATATAAGACAAGACCTAAATCAAAACTCCAACGTTGTATTAAAAATCTATTTTTGTTGAATAACGATAACTAGGATATACCGGAAAGACTTGGTGCACATATAGAAGAGTGCACAAGAAGACCTATGAGATCTGTAAGTTTTAATGATGCAAATATCATGAAACTAAAGGCGTATTATAGAGCTCCCTATTCGACTTAGAATTAGAATCTTTATTCTCGACTCCTCTAAGTCGATGATCCAAATGAGAAGAAGAGGCTCCAATATATGGATCCTCGAGGAGGTTACCAGTGATGTCCAACTAGTGAGTGCCAGTAAGAGGAATCTACTTTTCTTATGGCACATAAGAAAAGTCATTGAATCTAAGGATGAAGTGATGACTAAAAGAAGGTGTGTGGGGAAAACCACCAATTATCTTGTCCCTTGAAAGTATTTCAACATGAGTGGACATTATTCACTACAAACAAGACTGACATTTTATCCTATGATGGTTGACAAAGAAATGGTTGGGAACTTTATAGAGTGGAGTTATTAAGGAAGTCCATGATGCATGATACAAAGTGGAGTTATATGTGGTCCATGTCACTTCCACACATATTCATCATAAGAAAATGCCATTAATCTATACTTGCCACATATGATGGATAACCATCATATGGATTATACCACCCCGGGTTAGGATCAAGAGAATTTGACAAATGTTCAGTAGGAAGTATGTTAGGTGCCATTGGAGGAAAGCTAGAATAACAACGACAGAATGGAGAATATTTCATATTTGGAGGCACTTCATCATCTTGGACTATTGCTCGACTTATAAAACATGATCCAACCTCCCAAAATTTCTCATTGGTTTCATGGTATTCTTTTAGGAAATGTAGGTGAGAGTCTTGATACTGAACACTGAATACAAACCAAAGAATGGAATATTGTCCAACAAGCAATTTTGATTGGAGATGGAAAATTAAGTGGAACTTTGTAGTACTAAAACAAGGATCTCTGGGATATAAGTTATCCATGAGTATTGCAAGCTAAGAACGCCACAATTAGGGCACCATCGATGAACACTTCATAGTTATCCATACAAACTTTCTATTCTTGATGAGTTCAAAGACTTGAATAAAGTCTTCATAGTTCCACATTGGATCAAAACAACACATATATGTTTTTCCATTCTTCAGACCTTCCTCTAAGATGACATTTGTGAAGAACTTATCATAAACATCAAAATATAGATAATTATTCATTATATTATAAGAATTAACCCACTTTTCTAATATGAGTTGAATCTTATGGCTTGTTTTTATTTGGGAGACTATATATTCTTCACAATATTGGACTCGATAGTTATTATAGATTTGTATAGTTCTTTCTTGTGAGATTGCTCCTAACATCTTGTCTTCAAATATATTTCTACGAGCAAACTGGTTGGGTTCTCTTGTCAATAAATCAACTAGATAGTTTTCCTTCCTTGGCTTATATTCAATATCAAAACTATATCCATCTATTTATAAAATCCATCGGAGTACTCTATTATTTGATACCCATTTTTATTGCTAGAATATCTTTATGAGAACAAGGATACTTCATTTTTGCATCTTTGAATACTCTAGAGGCATACATGTAGACTTCCTTAGGATTTGTTTTCTTTTGGAGTAGCGCACTAGCCAATATGATATCTGAAGCATTTGTTTCAAGAATAAAAGGATCATCAGATATGGGCAAATTCAATGAGGTAGATGCCGAGCCTTTTGTTTTTTTGTATGATCTGTTGCAATTATTTTATTATTCCAAGAATATGCTTTATCTTTTAGCGGTTAATGTTTTAATTTGTCATTGTTTGGATGTTGCAGAGTAGGTGTTAATGTGAGGCGATGCTTATGATTTTGTAGACATAATTGAATTCTGTAAGAAAATGGAATATCGACTTGGCATTAGGCCAAAGATTCAAATCCTTATGATATTCAACATGATGCAAATAAGGTTGAAATCTTAAGTACAATTAGATCCAATTTAGCACGTGCTTGTTGTGTGTATAGCAACTTTGGATCGAAATTTTGTTTAAAGAAGGGGGTGAAATCGAATATATGATTGAAGTAATTTAGAATGTTGGTTAGGACTTATTTGCTTGAAATAATTTAGAATATATGTGGGGTGAAATCAAATATCTACTTGAAATAATTTAGAAAGTTGGTTAGGACTTACCTATAATTCTAAGCACATTATATGATCCATATTTATGAGCGAAACGAAATGAAAACACAGATCTATAATATTAACACAGATGCAATGAATAATAATAGAGATACAATAAAATTTGACTTCTATTGAATAAGAAATATGCTGAAACTGTAAATATGTAGACTGAAACAAGATTGCTAGAATGGTGGCAGCTTATCTATGAGAAGAGATGTGACAACTACACTTATTCGCAAGAAGATGAGTACAATGAGGCTCCAAAGGAATTTTTGCATAAAAAATGAATGCCACAACCCTAGACATCCAAAAACCTAACCCTAGGAGATGAAGCACCAAAAGTCACGTGGGCCCCATTGGGGTAAGTTGGTACATCAACTTCCCAAGGTCATAACTTTTGCATACAATCTTCGTTTTAGGCACACGATAGCCCGTTGGAAAGGTGTATCTAAGGAATATACATTAAGCCGTCACACTTTGACCTTGTCCACAGTGTGACTGTGGTGGGCCCAAAAAATGTTGTTTAGGGCCTCAAAATGACCCCAAAAGTTTAGGACCCGAAAATCTAAAAAAAAAATACCAAGATAAAAATGTAACTGCCAAGATGAAAGTTGTATGTGAGCCAACTGGAAGAGGTGGGTGGCCAACGATATCCACTTGGATCCATCCTCCCTCCTTAGGAAGAAATGGTCTCCATTGCATTGAGTTCCCCCATTAGATGAGGAAACTTCTGTTGAATTTGGCATTGAGTGAGACAATTGCCTTGGTGCAAGAGCTTCCATGCTTTGACAACTCAATAAAGATGAAGCTTCTATTGGCGATTTTCCTTGATCTGTGTTTCCATGATCTGATCGGTGGATGCATGTTCCATGCAGTCAGGGTTGAGCTCTGTTGGTGTCAACTGTTATGCTATCTCCGAGGTGTCCAATAAAGGTGGAAAGTATGGCCGAAGGAGGTCCACATTAAACATTGGGTGCAATCCAAGGAAGGGGGGAATGTTGAGCTCAAAATAATTGTCACCCAAAGTCTTGGTGATGGTGTAAGGTCCATAGTGGAGTGTACGAAGCTTCTGATGGAGTCCTGTAAGGTGTTCTTTCTACAAGTGAAACCAAAATTTATCTCCCACCTAAAACTTGTGTGGCACCTAGTATTGATCATGACCCTGCTTGTACTTGGCATTGGACTTTTGCAAAATATCCTAAAATTGTTGGTGTATGTGCTGGATTCATTCAATGAGTCGGGTGGATTTGTTGGCTTCAGTTTGCACATGGGATGATTCTGCCTGTGTGGACGCAAGGGGTAGTGCAACATCCATGGGACCCAATGGTTGAAATCCCATCCCCACCTGAAAGGGGTTGTGGTCGGTTGAGCTATGTATGGCTCTATTGTAATTGTGCTGAACATAAGGAATACTCTCATCCCATGTGAGTGGATGCTTGGAATTGTACATGCACAAATATGCACGATCATCCTATTGACAACCTCGGTTTGGCCATCCGTTTGGGGGTGGAAGGTCATGGATTTTGTGAGCTTGGTGTCCAGGAATGACCAGAGGCTCAGCCAGAATGTGCTGAGGAAATAGCTGTCCCGACCAGAGATGATGGTTTGTGGTATCCAAAAATGTACCCACACTCATTCGAAGAAGATCTTGGCAGTGGCCTCTGCTATGGTGCTCTTCTTGCAGGTGACTAGAATCACCATCATGGAAAATCGATCCACAACCATGAAAACACAGTCATTTCCCTGCTTGGTTGAAGGAAGGCCTGACATGTAGTCCATCGGGATGGATTCCCAGGGCCTGTTGGGAGTAGGTAGAGGTGTGTACATGCCTTGTTTCTTAATGGATAGTTTGGAAATGGCACAGGCCATGCATGGCCTGATATACTTGTTGACATCCTATTGGAGTTTTGGCCAATAGAAATGTTGCTGCAACACTGCCAATGTCTTCTCTATGCCAAAGTGTCCTGCCACCCGAATATAGTGAGCTTCCAAAATCAACTTCACTCGCTCGCTTTATGGAACACAAAGATGGCCCATATGGCACAACAACCTCTACTAGAGATGAAAATCAGTGACAACTATGTTTGTGCCCAACATATGGTAGGTAGTGGCTAAGTCAGGATCTTGCTCGTAGAGTTGGGGCCATTCAGAGGTCTCATGTCTACAAGAGTGTAGCACCGTGGTTAGTGCAGAAACTAGAGGTTGATTGAGGCAGTCAATGATGCGGTTGGTGATCCCTATCTTATATTTTATGTTGAGATGTGATTACTGCAAGTATGTGGAACACTTATGATATTGGTCATTCTACAATTTTCTTTGTGTCTGCATGAATTGTAGAGGCTTATGATCAGTGTGGATGACTGTTTCCTTCCTGAGAATGTAATGCCTCCATTGGCTATAGGCTTGTACAATGGAATACATTTCTTTTTCATAAGTGGGGTACTTACGCATAGTATCTAATAGCGTCTCACTATGATAGGCCACGAGATGTCCATGCTGAGTGAGAACTGCGCCCACAACATAGTCTAAAGAATCTGTCTCAATCTCAAAATGCTACTGCAGGTTGGGTAATGAGAGCACTGGGGCTGAGCACAAGCATTACTTCAAATCATCGAATGATTTCTGTTGCGACTATCCCCACACAAAATTTTCCTTTCCACCTCCCCTGGTCACTTGGTTAAGTGCCCATGCAATGTGGGACAATCTCAACACGAACTTGCGATAGAAATTGGCAAGGCCCAAGAAGCTCCGAAGCTCAGTGAGTGTGGTCAGGGATGACCAGTCATGTATGACTTGGATCTTGGCTAGATTTACATGCACCCCATGCTCATCAACAATGTAGCCTACGTACTGGACCTTGTTCATGCTGAAGGAGCATTTTTCCAAATTTTCATATAGTTTGTGTTTTCGCAGAGTGTGTAGAACCTATTGAATATGCTGCAGGTGTTCCACCTAATTCTTGCTGAAGATGAGGATGTAATCCAAATACACCACCAAAAAATAGTTGGTGAAAGGCCGCAAGAGATCATCCATCATCCTCATGAAATTTACTGGGGAATTTTCCAAGCCAAAGGGAATGACCAACCATTCAAAAAAACCTTCTTTGGACTTGAAGGCAATCTTCCATACATTGGTCTGATTTATTGGGACCTGGTGGTAGCTGGACTTCAGATCAATCTTTCTGAATTATTTGCCCCCCTTGAGCTAGTCAAGGAGATTGTCAATTTGGGGAATTGGGTACTGGTTCCTGACTGTGATTTTATTTAGGGATTGATAATCAATGCAGAGTCACTGAGACCCATCTTTCTTATGCACAAGCACGATTGGGCTTCCACAAGGTGATGATCTTGGGCGGATGTGCCCCTTTTTGAGTATCTCTTGGATCTGACGCTTGATTTCCTCATTTTATGAAAGAGAGCGACGATAGACTAGCCCATTAGATAGCAATGTGCCAGGGGTCAGATAGATTGAGTGCTTGACTTGACAGTGCAGAGGTACCCTGGTGGGTGAGGAGAAGATGTCTTTGTATTCCTCCATGACCTTATCCACTTGCTTCTGCTATGTGGAGAGACCTATCGTAGAGGCCATGGATGTGGCTGCAACCTTCTGCTCACTTTGAGCATGAATCACGAAGAAGACAAACTTCCTGGTCTGAGAGATTGCATTCCTGCATTACTTGGCAGATATCAAGGAGATGGTAGTATATGGGACTACCTCTGTTAACCTGCACAATTTCCTGTCCAAAGTAATAATAACACTACGAGGCCTAGACTCATATATAGCATGACGTTTCCATAAATAAGGTTATCCCAAAAGAACATCACAAATTTCAAGGGGGGAGAAATCACACAATACCTGATCTTTGAAGGGCTTCAAGTCGTAGGTCAGGCAACACTGTTGGTTGACACAAAGATCACTCCCTTGGCGGAGCCATCCGATGGTGTACAACTCCAGGTGTGGTGATGTCGACAGGGCCAACCGCTTGATGACCTATGTTGATATGAGGTTCTTCTAGATACCACTATAATGATGAAGTACAGTGGAGTACCCTTCACCCACATCTATAAATGAAAGAGGCACTCACCTTCCTTTGGTTCATCAGGTTCGTCGGGTTGGACCTTGGTGGTGGTAGCAATGATGGCACTAGGTTCTGCATCAATGATCCATCTCCCTTTTTCTGGCTTTGAATCAGAGTTGGATCCTACATATGATTCAAAGGATTTCACCTCGACCACCAATGAATGCTTTTATCGACATTCAACAATTTTATGTCAAGGGATATTTTGAAACTCGCACCATTTCCGAGTGTCTTTGTTTGTCTTTCCATTATCCTTCTTTGTTTTTGGTTTGGACTGGTTTTCCTGAGGCTGTCCATCCTTTCTCTTACCTTTGTTCTATGGGTTGGGGATGCCTTTTCCTTGCTTCTATTGTGAGGGGTTTTCATACCCAAACTGTCATGTCTTCTATTTAAGCTTCTACTCGATTTTGACAACATATCGATAGGTTGCGCCCATGGACCAAATGTCCAAAAACTCCATTTCTGTTTGGATGTATCTATGCATACCACCACGGTACTTGAGCAATAGATGCCACTCAAAGTCTTTGATACCCATATTCGTGCACAAGGTATGGAAGACATTGGTGAACTTTGGCCCTCTTTGGTCCCTTTCCTACCACAGTGTGGTCCATCTTGTATATAAGTCATCATAACTTCCAACAGGGTAGTATTCTTCCCTAATAACATCCTTGAAGGAACCATAGGTGGGTGAAACTACAAACATTGTAGATTCCTATGTTTCCTTTTTCTCACAAAAATTCTCCCACAAATCTTTGACATGGGGGACGACCTTGAGGAGCGCAAATGTAAGATTTTCTCTATCGAAAAAGTTGTGGTGAGAAAAATACCCTTCTAGAAGGTTTAACCATTTGTCTACAACATCTGCATCTATTTGACCTACAAATATAAGAATATCAAATTTTATTTTTACCTTGAAGGGGGTGGCTCCTATGCTTGAGTTAGATGCATTGCATGTTGGGAGTCGTCGAAGGATTTTTGCAAAGCTTTCCATCATCTCGTTCCTTTTTCACGAGAGGGATTACTTAAGCAACAATTTAAAGGGATCTCCTACACCATCATCTCTGTTTTCTTCCCCCATGGGTGACCGTTAGGTTCAGTGAGGCCAATCTTGCAAAGGCTCAACTGGTTCTAGTCCCAACTATTTATACCCTGACCTCATTGGGGACATACATAGAGAAACAAATGCAGAGTAGACCACTATGATATCACTGATCTATATTTTTGAGCAAAATGAAATGAAAACATAGATCTATAATATTAACACATAGATAAAGTGAATAATAACAAATATATAATAAACCTTGACTTCTATTCAATAAAAAATATAATGAAACTGTAAAAATGTAGACTAAAACAAGCTTGTTAGAATGGTGGCAGCTTATCTCTGAGAAGAGTTGTGACAACTATGCTCATTCACAAGAAGATGAGTACAATGAGGCTCCAAAACATGAATGCCAAAACCCTAGACATCCAAAAACCTAACCCTAGGAGATGAAGCACCAAAAGTCATGTGGGATATGTTCGGGTGAGTTGGTACATCAACTTCCCGAGGTCGTAACTTTTGCATACGATCTCCATTTTAGGCGCATGATAGCCTGTTGGAAATGTCTATCTGAGGACTATACATTATGATTTCACACTCTAACTCAAATTTTAGAATGACTGTGGTGAGCCCAAAAAACGTTGTTTAGGGCCTCAAAACGACCCCGAAAGCTTAAGACCTGAAAAGCTAGAAAAAATGGCCAAGATAAAAAAAACGTAACTATGAAGATGAAAGCTGTATGTGAGCCAGTTGGAAGAGGTGGGTGGCCATTGATATCCACTTGGATCATTATAATTTCCACAACTTCTTCTTGATTCATTACTTTTTGCTGGGTGAGTAGGACTTGAATGTGTGGTAGGATTCCAACAATAAACCATTCTCTTCGTTGGATATCTTGGATCTAGAATGCTAATCTTTCCAACAGGATCTTGAAATGCCAATCATAATTCCACATGATTTCTTCGACTTGCTGCTTAATCTCTTTGATCTCAATTATACACTGCGATTCTAACTTTAGTTTCTAGAATTCTCTCAAGAGATCTCTCTTTATCTTTGTAAGGGACCTTTCTTTTCCCACCTGTGCAGTAGCCTTATTCTTCATGTACCATGTTAGAGCGCTATCTCTAAATGTGGTTTCTAGTTGTGCGATCTTGGATTCCTAATCTGTGAGTCTTTCGACATACCATATAGCTTCATAGGTGAACCAATGTTGTTCCACATCGTCTCTTCCGATCCCATGAAATGTGGGAAGCCTAAGGGTTGAATCCTGCTTGGCCATACTCAATATAGAATTGGGTCTCCCTGACTGACTTCCACTTGATGCTGCTGGTACTAACAATATTTCTTGTGAAGTTTCACTGACTTCAACTTCTACTATATTCTCCTTCTCTTACTTCTAAACTTTCTTCTTCTACTTCTCTCACCTCTGCACTTCCTTCTTCATTTATTTCTTCTTGATTAGAAATGCGTGAGTGGGGTGGCTCAAAGAGGGGGTTCCTCCATACTCTCTTGTATTCTTCAGTGATGGATCCAAAAGAGCTCCCTATCTCTAGTTGCACAATATTTCTCATAACCGTCAAGATATTTTCTTCTTCTTGGAGGGATCCATCGCTATTTTCTACTACATCGATGCTACTATGGGGCTCCCCATATTCCTCTGATGTGACTACATATCTTACTAGCCAAGGGGATATAACCTCAGTTTCTTCAATCCTACTCCCACTACCTTTGGTATCCTCTCTTGGTACCTCATTCCTAACATCATGTCCCTTTGATGACCTCTCTTCTTATGTACTTCTCTCTGGCACATATCTTTTTCCCACACATGTTTCTAGCGTGGTTTCTCTTATCTTCATATTATATCTTACTACTTGTTCATCACCCCTTGCTTTCTTTTATTTACTTCTCTACTCGATTAATCTCTTTAGCTCGAATCTTCTTGCATATCTCTTAGCTCTTCTTCTTCTCTTCTCTTTTGGATTTATTGTCTCTCACCTCATCTCATCTTCTTCCCCCATCTTTCCACCCCCCCCTGCATGGGAGGTTTACTCAACCATCCTATCAGGATCCATGCACATTATCCCCTTTTATACGAATAAAATTTTGGTCCACTTTGGAATTTCTTCCAATAACCTTCTTCTAGGTTCGACTACAAACTTTCTTTCAACGCAACTGAAATATTTGCTGCAATTGACAACAAAGTCAACAATATACCCTTCTTTCACATGATCAAACTAGAAATCGATGGCTCTGACCCACTTATTATCAATATATTTCAACCTATTGACCGCTTCTTGGTCCTAAACCAATGGTTCTTGGGCTCTCTATACAAAGTTAATCTTTGTCTGTCTCTTTATCCATTCAGGCAATTAACAAGGAAACTCTACAAAGAAAATTTCATGCACATACAAATATATGTACCTTTGTTTCAATCATTTGAGGCTGATTTGTAGATTCTTGGTCTCTCATTATACAAACTCATCCTCCTTCTCAAATATCCATTCTTCTATCTCCTGCCTAGAAGGTTTCCACATCATATCCTTGCTTCAACTTGTAGCACAAAACCTCCAGGTCCCTGCAATGGAACCAATTGTTGGCTCGAGGTTTTAGACCCAATGTTCAAAAGGATTCACAAATAAATACCCCATTCACGTCTGCATATTCAATATTCATGGACTGAATAAGGTCTCACCTTAGATGTGCATGAGAATCATAGAGACCAAATGGTTGTGTAGAACATGTTGGAATATTAAAAACAAGAAACACTTACTGCAAGCTACACATTAGATCCTATTAATTCATAAAATCATTATACTCATTCATGAAAACAATATACTAGTCCACTAGCAAAAAATGAGAGATAAGTGACCAAAAAAATGACCAAAATCTGCATATAAATGACCACTTTTGATTTGGAGATCGTTGGTGGCTAATTTCCGGTCTCTTATCACGCGACCAAAAATGTAGTTATATTTAGTTTGGTCATTTATAGCTTGTCTCATGGTCATTAATTTGGTCGTATATTTGGTCATTAATAGTTACAATTAATGACCAAATATATGACCAAATTAATGACCACAAGACAAGCTATAAATGACCAAACTAAATATGACCACATTTTTGGACACGTGATAAGAGACCAGAAATTAGCCACCAAAATTGCCATGTGGTCATTTATATGCACATTTTGGTCATTGTTTTGGTCACTTATCTCTCATGTTTTGGTCATTTTATATGTGAATTTCATTCATTTTGTTTGTTCACTTATCTCTCATTGTTTGGTCACATATATCTCATTATTTGGTCACTAGATTAGTCATTTTTAGTCGTTTTATATGTGTTCATTATTTTCATTTTTGGTCACTAATTTAGTCATTTTTAGTAATTTTATATGTGTTCATTATTCTCATTGTTTGGTCACTAATTTAGTCATTTTTAATCATTTTATATGTGTTCATTATTTTTTAGTAGTTTTAATGGTGTCCATTATTAATCAATATAATTTTTTAGTATGATATTATGTCTAAATTAAAGAAAGAATCATACAATATTCATGCTCATMTAATACACATGTGAATCATGCAATATTGTCACATTAATTAGTTAATTACAACACTTATAAATAATATAAAGTAAGCGACGAGATTTTTAAAATTGGCCGACGACGTCGCTAAAATTGGAAGAAGGGATAAATAAGCGGTGGGAGCACTAAATTTGGCCAAGGAATAAAATTAATTGGCGGGACCCTCCAAATCTTAGGCTTGATCAGATCGATGACTCGTATTGTATTTCGTTGGTGTTAGTAGCTCGACGATTAGTAGATGGAGAGTGGAGTGGAATAAAAAATGTCTTGCTACATGTCGCTTCCTGATTGATTCCGCTACCTCAAGTGGTGTGGATCAAAACCACCATTGGACCTCGATGAAATTCAAATATATTCAAATAAATAATTTTATTATTATTTTCAAAGCTTGGAAAGTTGACTCTCCTCCCATTTCGCCCGTTGGTTTTAGCTGATAGCTGTTTTCAACTGGAATTGTGCTTCGCCAACTCGATCCTCAGTCATTTACTGTAACATTGTAACCACCAGGTACTTCTAAAACATTCTTTGTTATCATGGAATCAACTCGAAATCTATTTTTTCTGTGTAAAAACTTAGACGAAAAGAAGGATTCCATAGTTGATAAGGAGGGGGATATTTTTGATCCAATTTTATCTATCAGTAGCATCTCAGAGTCTAAAAACAAGTTAGCTGCATTAGAAATAAAAAATTCTGATGTTCTGAGTAGTGCTAGGGCTTCAATTTCTTGTTTCTCTCAAGAACAAACCTGTCATTTCCCTGAGTTCGTCCGTTGGTGTGCAGCTAAATATTCACATACATAGAGAGTAATTGTTGCTTCTTATGGGTCAAAAATATTGTGCCGAGTAAATTCCCAGGTCATTAGAGATTCATTAGGGTTATTCCAACCTTTTCCCCAAAATTATGTGTCGTTCGATGAGGTATAATTGACTAGGGTTTACAAAGAATGTAGTATAGAGACAAAAAATGAGTTTCTTTCAAAAATATTGAAACCTGGTCAATCTATTGAAGGTCTGTCATTGACATGTGATGTAAATGTTTTCCAAGAAAGTGTACAATTGGTATTTTTCCTTTTAAGTCATCTTTTGGGTCTTGATAATGATAAGTTTGTCATTGAAGTCATGTTAGGTTTTTGATGAAGTCAAGTCAGTTAGAGTCATTCCCAATTTGCATTAATTTTGATGAATTCCTAGCCAAAGTAATCCATGCTCAACTAGTGAATTTCCACACTCTCAAACATTTCCGGTACTAGACCTATCTGATGAACATATTCATATAATACTGTCAAGCATATTATCAACAACTAGGTCCAATATTCTTCTCAGACCATTCAATCATATCAGTTGAGGTAGATAAGATTAATATATTTGATTTCATCAACAAAATCATGTCAAGGATCTACAAAGTGATTTTCAATACATATTTTCCAAGGGTTTCAGAGGAGATGAAAACCAAGCTACAGTTCACTCCAGAAAATAGAACAAGAGACTGGTTTTTGTACAGGGATTATACAATCATCAAGGTTTATGGTTTCAGTGAAGCACCTTACATTCTACCAACATTTTTGACTCCTATAATATTTTCCTTTGAGTTCATTAGACTAAGACTTCACTCTGAGACAGAGCATTTTCTTAATTACAAAAGTCATCAAATATTAAATTCCCCTTTAATATGGGACCTTTTGTCATTAAAGGTAAATCAACTCTGCCCATAGTAGAGAAGTTATTGAAGGTCATGCATTTCCAAGAAGAAGATAAGATTATATATGATCCTCATCAAATCATAGAACATAAAAGACAACAAAATAAAAATGCACCCTATGAGCATCAAATAGTAGAAGGTTTAGATAAAATGGCCAACTTTGGAAAATTTTGATCAAGACCAACAAATGCTAGAAATGTTTAATAAAGTTCAGGATTCATAGTCTGATACAGTCCGAGAAAATCCTCTTACAATGGAAATTCAAACTCCAACAAAAATTGATAATGTCAACAAAAGAGCCATATCAGAGGTAGCTGACATGGAAATTGATGAACCATTTTCCAGTAAAATGAGTAAAATTGAAAGTGAGAAAGTTGTGGTCATCCTGGAAGAAGATGAACCCATAAAACAAGGAGGAAATGATGTAATTGTTGAAGAAGAACACAAATTTTCAAATATAGAAGAGAGAATCTCACAACTTGTCGTTCAAATACAACAATATTTATATTCAGATGCTCAAAAATCCCAATTTAAATCTAAGAAAGAGTTGATTACACAATATGCACAAAAGAAAAGCAATTATTTGAAGAAGGTCATAAAATATTTTCAGAAGTTAGGGAACTATCGCAAAACAAAGTTTCACTGGTTACGGTTAAAGATGTAGAAAGGAATACCTTGAATATAACAGTTACAGAAGAAAACAAGGTCACTAAGATGAAAATCAAGATGGATCAAATTAATGCACTAGATAAGATTCATTTGCATAAACAAACCAGTGAAATGATTTATGGTTACCTTTTACAATCAAATTTGAATATTGCAAGGATGGAAAGAAAGGTGACAAAGTTGGAAGGGTAGATAAAGCAGGAAAAAGAAACAAATAGAGCATGGAAGATACATATTAAAAGGCTAGAATTAGATATCGTGGCTATAGGGGCAAAGCCTAGCAATATGTAGCCTATTAAAAATTTTCTCGAGGAAAAAGAAAACACAATCCAGGTGATGAAGATGAACTTAAAGATCCCTGGCAATGAGCATGTGCAAACCAAAGAACGAATGACCTTACAATAGGAAAAATATTCTCTACAACAAGAACTAATGAACTATAAAGAAAAAGTCATGCAATTAGAGGATGAAAATCAAGAGTGGTAGAAAGAGAGAGACAGATTGTTGTTGAGAAATGTAACTGCAATATCTAGTCAGGAGAAATATCTATCTATTGAAAATATGGTAAAATATGTGTCCCAAGTTAAGCTAAAGGATGTAGAAATTGAATAACTGAAACAAGAAAATCAGAAACTTAAACATGAAGCAACTCAAAGAAGTGAAAAGAGTAATAAAATCCAAAAAGAGCACAATTTTTTGTAGGAAAAGGTTGCCAAGTTGAAGTCAAGGATAAATGGAAAAGTTCCATTGCAAGGGGAAAAGCATCTTCTCTGGGATTCCTTAGCAGTGGATATCACCAAGTTTAAACAATACTTAAATTTTGTTGATGACAATAATACTGTAGCAAACACAACCCTTCATAGATGTGTAATTGTAAATGAAACACTGTTGAAAAGACCTCTGGAGTGGGCTCAAAATGAAATTTATCTCCTAAATGCAATCTTTAATGCATACTTGCAGACTATTGGAGTCAAAGATAGGACCATTGTCATAGTTTGGGCCACGAAAATCATTGGAAAACATACCCATATGAGGAATCTGTGGTCAAAAGCAGAGCAAGTAGAACAAAATGTACAAATCTTCAAGGATTTATTCAGTCAATTGTTTAAAAGGGGTTTGCCTTCTTTTTGGAATAATAATGGAAAGATAGTTTCACAAGAGAAATATAATGTTTTGTTGACCCAGGCTCGAATGGATCATTCTAAATTTGAAGACATGGAAAAAGGGTTAAGAGGAAATACAATTGTGGACAAGTTAAAAAATGACTTAGAGATTCTAAGTCAATTCAGGACAATTAAATCAAGTCTTCCTCTTATTTCATATGCATCCTGTATAGAATTATAGGTTCTTATCAAGGAAATGGTTGATTATGATATTCCCTCTGAAAGTCAGTTGAAGGAAGTTGAGAGATTGGGGAGATCAAAATATAAATTTCCAGCTGCTAATCAGTCTTGATGACTCATCCAGGTGGTAAAATATGGTTCGAGAGGAAATCAGGTTAAGCAAATATTTTAATCAAAACAAATCTAAAGAAATATATACATCATTTATGAAGGGATTTTCCAGGTGTAACAATATCTCTCGAGTTTGTGATTTTCTATTGTGTATGTTTATCTTTATCTCAGTTTCCCATTTGAATGTATGATCTTCCAATATTTAATTAAAAGCAAATGATTCAGAATTCATCTTTGAAGATATGAGTTCATAGCAGTTAAATACTTCCATTTTTTCCTCTAAAATTAATACAAAATTCATCCATGTTAGATGCTTTGTGTTAATGGACTGTTAATGATGCAGGAGCATCTCTCCACGTTAGCCATCCAACCAGCCAACCACGTCAGCGATTTCAAATCGCGTGATGAAAAGAGGCGCAACCCTCGTTTTCAATTTTTGAATTGAATGTAATTGAATGTTTTAGGCTATTGAGCCGTGAGGCCATGCTTTGCACAGGCGTAGAAGTGGGTAGGCCTTCAATGTTTGTAAGGCTGAGATCTAGATCCGGATTGTGGACTAGACATCCCATTCAATGTAATTGAATAGGGTAGATGAGTTGGAGGGAAGTGCTCTAAGAGCCCCCTCATGTAAAATATCAATTTGGATCTCATTTTGGAAATAGTTGGAGTATGCACAAGAGAGAGTGAGTGTGCAAGAGAAGGAGCCGAGACCTTGTTATAGGCTGTGCTCAGGAACACCTTGTAAAATAGGCATTTTCCATTTAATACAAAGACAACAGTTTTTCCTGCATATTTCCTGTGTTGAATGAATGTCTGTGCGTGTTCTATTTATGCTGTAGGTTTGCATTTGTAGGAGTGTGTTTGATTTTCAGGCTGTTGAAATTTCTTTGAGGCTTCACACCAGGAGGGTGTGACAGAACACTGCAGGTTCTGATAGCCAGTGCGCTGAAGCACTTCTGAACCTGCAGATTCAGACAAAGACGTGCCAGGTGGGCACAGGAGCTGAAATCATCAACTCAGGAAAGACCTTGGAGGTAGCTGAACACCTCAAGAGGCAAGGCTGTGGAGGAGAACACAATTGCAGACAGAAACTCAGTTGAGTTCTGTAAAGCTCTGCCAAGTGGGCATTGAGCAGGTGCAAGGAGTGCACAGGAGAACTCTGCTGTGAGTTTGTAAGAAGCAAGAATCACTGAGGATTCTTGAGACTCTGCCAGGAGGGAATTGAGTAAGTGCTAGAGTGCACAAAAGGAACTCTTTGAGTTCAGAGATTGAAGAAGAATCCACTGAAGGATCTTCGCAGGGTTGCTGAACACCCTGAAGACTCAGCAATAGGTTGCTTGAGTAGACAGAGTGCCAGGAGGACATTGAGACAGTGTGTAGGTAGGCACAAGAAGAAATAAATCTTTGAGTTCAGAGTTTGAAGAAGAGTCCACTAAAGGATCTTCGCAGGGTTGCTGAACACCCTGATCACTCAACAAGAGGTTACTTGAGTGAAGGATAGCTAGGAGGGAATCCAAATTCTCCATCTGAAGGAGAAGGAAGAAGGATAAAATCCCTCAGGGGCCTGAGTATCTGAAAAACTTAGAAGGAGTAGCACTTTGTGTGCAAAGAATCTACAGAGGCGCATAAGTCGCAAAATCCTTTGAGGATTTGAAAGGAGTAAGCTCAGGAGGAGTAGCGTTTTTATATGCACAGGCGAGAACTCAAAGTCATGGGGCTCGCAGAGAAAAGGAGCGAAGGTCGAGGCTTTTGGAAACTTGGAATTATTCCAAGTGCAGGAAGAAAGCACCAAAGCTCAGGAGGAGTACAACTGCCGTTGGATCCAGTCAGAAGATCTGGACCGTTGTAGTTTTCCTACGTCCAGAAAACAACAGGAGGAGCGCACAGGAAGGATGGATATGGACCATCGGATCTTGATCCAAATACCAGTTAGCCGTTGGATCTGAAAGGAGTTGAGAGGGGTTTAAAGCCTTCTTGAACGAAGGGTATGAAAGTCCCAAAGGAATATCATATCAGGATTTCAACATTCGGGATATCGGAGGTCCTGAAGACGAGCAGTCGGGACACTCCACATCGAAAGCCCTGAAAGAGAGAAATAGATCTGAGCCATCCATCAGGGAGGAGGACACGTGTCACAATATCACCCACAAAGGGGATTTAGACACCGACACTCACAGAGGTGAGCATTTCAACTTCGCACCTCGTGAAGTCCCAAAAATATCTGAGCCATCCATCCGTTGGGGACACGTGGCAGAGATCGAGGAACCCGTCGGTATTTCGGCTATCGGGGTTTCAAGTTGACAGAGGATTGTGTCACAGGGGGTCGTAAATCATGAAATCGTGAAATGATGAGGACCGTCCATCTGAGGGAGGACACGTGGCAACAATCCAGGATTTTGGGGAAAATCCCGAAGGGAAAGCCATTTCGGCATATTGGGATTTGGCATTTCGGGAGTTCTGAGGACAAGGCGTCCATGCATTTTGGCATTTGAAACCCAGAAATCGCGGAAGAAGAAGACCCGGGAAGAATAGTACATCGAATTTTTGGGAATCGACATTTCAGGAGTCGAGAGGACAAGGGGTCAGAATTTTGCGTCAATAAGTCCCGAAGGAAATAGGATTGCGATCTTATGAGAAGTGGTTGCATGGACTAAGACATAGTCGAGGGGGCTAAATGTTGAAGATGTGTTTCGACATTTCGGTAATTCGGTGATCGGGAGATCGCAGGGACAGTGGTTCTTGTGACAATGAGATTTAAGAAATTCCAAAACCTGAAGTTTGCATTTTCTTGTCGGGGAATGTTCATGGTCATGTTCAGAGGCCGTGGGGTGAAAAGAAAGACCTGTGGATCGAATTGACAGAGATTCTAGCAGGGAATCAAAAGAGCCGCTTTGGCTCACGAAATAGATTGAATGATCCTTAAGACCGGGAGGTCGTGCAGAGATCCTATCGAGGCAGAGGTGGCGTCTGCATCAGTTATGGTATCAAAGCCTGAATCTTGTCTGTAGATTTCAGGCAAGGGAAGCGAGGAGAAGGAAAAGGAAGACATAGTGCTGGAGACTCTGTGATGATTGTTTACAAGTAGGCAACAATCCAGAAGACGGTCAGGAGGACTGTAGGAGAAGCTGAAACACTCAGGATCAGAGTGACAGTAGCAGATTTGCCAGTAGGGAAGACAAGAACAACAAGATGGCTACTAAGCGCTATACGAGTGCTGGAAGGAAAGACCCAAAGCTGATGAGAGAAGATGAATGGGATGAAGAGCTTGCTGAGATGATGGCGAGAATGGATGAACTTGCATTTGAGATGCAGCAAAACGCAAGGTCAAGATGGGTATATGAATGGCCCATGAAGCCGAAGGTAAAATGGCCAGTCAAGGAGTTGATGGTCAAAATACAGTGTAGACTATTGAGAAGGGGGTTGAGGCATGCTGAAAACCTCAATGGACCTAAGGAGATGGTTCAGATATGTGAACCAGAGACTAGGATAAATCTCAGTGATGTTGAAGATGAATGGGGATCAACTGAAGATCTCAAGGACTGTCATGAGGACAACCCAGAAATTCCCAATTTCCAGGTGGGCAAAGGGTTGAGATCACTGCGGGATCTCATAGACTGTCATGAGGATAGCCAGGGAATTTCATATTTCCAGGTGGACAGTGGATCGAGATCGCTGCGGGATCTCATAGACTGCCAGGAGGGCAACAAAAAGTTTCCAATTTGCCAGGTGGGTAGGGATGAGAAGATGAGACTATCCGAGGGTCTCATAAACTCAGAGGTGAGTTTGAATTAGCCCGAGGAGCTGACATAAGAGGAGGATCGAAGGAGCCTTCTAATGATTGGGGGAATTCATATATTCCTACCATTTGCCCAAGAGGAGGCAGAAATCTGTGTTGCAGAGGCAACAACAACAAAAGAAGGATAGCCAGCTGAGACTGTCAGGAAGGAGGCATTGGAGCAGATTTGGGAAACTGCCCAAGCAGAAAAAGAAGAAGGAGAGGATGAGCATTCCAAGGAGTGGCTCAATACTTTCAGCTAGGTAGCTGAAAGGACTGCAACATGGGAGTTTGCAGAAGAAGAAGAAGAAGAAGCACACAACATTAGTTTGGCTGATCTGTATGAGAAAATTGAAGCCCTGGAAGAGAGGGTGAAAGTGCAGAGTGTGCACATCCAACAGGCGAAGTTGGAAGCAGCTGATGAAGCAGGTATGGGAGATCATTGCGATATGCCAGACTACAGAAAAATTTTGCAGCCAAAAAGATTGCATGAGCAGGGCCAGCCACTGGAGCAGCTGGATGAAGTGATCAAGGAGATCAGGGAGATGATTTCAGAGTTAGCAGAGATTTCCATCAAGGAGAAGCTGGGCAGAGAAGCAACAACAACAACAGAAGAAGCAACAGTGCAACAGAAGCAGCAATGCCAGAGATATGGAGCAAATGAACAGCTCCAAAAATTTGTTTGGGATCCAGGAGGATTTCAACAGCTGAGGGTGGAAGCAAATGAGAAGGAGCTCATGAATTTTGCAGCCGAGGAGTATGATGCAGAAATATCTCTCCACGTCAGCCAACCAGCCAGCCAACCACGTCAGCGATGTCAAACCGCGTGCTGAAGAGAGGCGCAATCCTCATTTTCAATTTTTGAATTGAATGTAATTGAATGTTTTAGGCTGTTGAGTCGTGAGGCCATGCTTTGCACAGGCATAGAAGTAGGTAGGCCTTCAATGTTTGTAAGGCTAAGATCTAGATCCTGATTGTGGACTAGACACCCATTCAATGTAATTGAATAGGGTAGGTGAGTTGGAGGGAAGCACTCTAAGAGCCCCCTCATGTAAAATATCAATTTGGATCTCATTTTGGAAATAGTTGGAGTATGCACAAGAGAGAGTGAGTGTGCAAGAGAAGGAGCCGAGACCTTGTTATAGGTCGTGCTCAGGAACACCTTGTAAAACATGAATTTTCCATTTAATACAAAGACAACAGTTTTTCCTGCATATTTCCTGTGTTGAATGAATGTCTGTGCGTGTTCTATTTATGCTGTAGGTTTGCATTTGCAGGAGTGTGTTTGATTTTCAGGCTGTTGAAAGTTCTTTGAGGCTTCACACCAGGAGGGTGTGACAGAACACTGTGGGTTCTGATAGCCAGTGCGCTGAAGCACTTTTGAACCTGCGGATTCAGACAAAGACGTGCCAGGTGGGCACAAGAGCTGAAATCATCAACTCAGGAAAGACTTTGGAGGTAGCTGAACACCTCAGGAGGCAAGGATGTGGAGGAGAACATAGTTGCATACATAACCTCAGTTGAGTTCTGTAAAGCTCTGCCAAGTGGGCATTGAGTAGGTGTAAGGAGTGCACAGGAGAACTCTACTGTGAGTTCGTAAGAAGCAAGAATCACTGAGGATTCTTGAGACTCTGCCAGGAGGGAATTGAGTAAGTGCTAGAGCACACAGAAGGAACTCTTTGAGTTCAGAGATTGAAGAATAATCCACTGAAGGATCTTTGCAGGGTTGCTGAACACCCTGAAGACTCAGCAATAGGTTGCTTGAGCAGACAGAGTGCCAGGAGGACATTGAGACAGTGTGCAGGTAGGCACAAGAAGAAAGAACTCTGTGAGTTCAGAGTTTGAAGAAGTGTCCACTGAAGGATCTTCGCAGGGTTGCTGAACACCCTGAGCATTCAGAAAGAGGTTGCTTGAGTGAAGGATAGCTAGGAGGGCATCCAAATTCTCCATCTGAAGGAGAAGGAAGAAGGATAAAATCCCTCAGGGGCCTGAGTATCCAAAAAACTCAGAAGGAGTAGCACTTTGTGTGCAAAGACTCTACATAGGTGCATAAGTCACAAAATCCTTTGAGGATTCGAAAGGAGTAAGCTCAGGAAGAGTAGTGTTTTTATACGCGCAGGCGAGAACTCAAAGTCGTGGAGCTCGCAGAGAAAATGAGCGAAGGTCAAGGCCTTTGGAAACTTGGAATTCTTCCAAGTGCAAGAAGAAAGCGCCAAATCTCAGGAGGAGTACAACTTTTGTCGGATCTAGTCAGAAGATCTGGACCATTGTAGTTTTTCTACGTCCAGAAAGCAACAGGAGGAGCGCACAGGAAGGACGGATTTGGACCGTCAGATCTTGATCCAAATACCCATCAGCCGTTGGATCTGACAGGAGTTGCAAGGGGTTTAAAGCCTTCGTGAACGAAGGGTATGAAAGTCCTGAAGGAGTATCATATCGATATTTCGGCATTCGGGATGTCAGAAGTCCTGAGGACGAGCAGTCAGGACACTCCACATCGAAAGCCCTGAAATAGAGAAATAGATCTGAGCCGTCCATTCGGGAGGAGGACACGTGTCACGAGATCACCCACATCGGGGATTCGGACACTGGGACTCACAGAGGTGAGCATTTCGACTTCGCACCTGGCGAAGTCCTGAAAAGATCTGAGCCGTCCATCCGTTGGGGACATGTGGCGGAGATCGAGGAACCTGCCGGTATTTTGGCTACCGGGGTTTCAAGTTGACAAAGGATTGTGTCACAGGGGGTCCAAATCATGAAATTGTGAAACGACGACGACCGTCCATCTGAGGGAGGACAGGTGGCAACAATCCAGGCTTTCGGGGAAAATCTCGAAAGGAAATCCATTTCAACATATCGAGATTCGACATTTCGGGAGTTCTGAGGATAAGGCGTCCATGCATTTCAGCATTTGAAACCCTGAAATCACGGAGGAAGAAGACCCGGGAAGAATAACACATCGAATTTTCGGGAATCGACATTTCGGGAGTTGAGAGGACAAGGGGTCATACTTTTGCGTCAATAAGTCCCGAAGGAAATAGGATTGCGGTCTTATGAGAAGTGGTCGCATGGACTAAGACATAGCCCAGGGGGCTAAATGATGAAGATGTGTTTCGGCATTTCGGTAATTCGGTGATCGGGAGATCGCGGGGACAGTGGTTCTCGTGACATCGATATTTAAGAAGTTTCGAAACCCGAAGTTTGCATTTTCCTGTCGAGGAATGTTCATGGTCATGTTCAGAGGCCGTGGGGTGAAAAGAAGGACCTGTGGATCGAATTGACAGAGATTCCAACAGGGAATCAAAAGACCCGCTTCGGCTCACAAAATAGATTGAACGATCCTTAAGACCGGGAGGTCGTGTAGAGATCCTGTCGAGGCAGAGGTGGCGTCTGTGTCAGTTAATCCTGAAATACTCAATGATACTATAACACGTTTAGTAACTAGAAAACATTTTCTATCTTGCTTTTGTCATTGATTTGTTCATCCACCAGTTATTGATCACATTGGTTAATATTTCAGTTTCTTGACTCCATGCCCAATGGTCATTTCCTCAACCCAACCAACCACACTATAAAACCCATCCTTATCTAAATATGGGGACATTGTGACTAAGTTTCATTGAGGGAGCCCCCTCTGGTTGGAAAGGCCAATTTCCAGCTTAAATATTGGTTTGAAAGGGTTACCTTGGAAAATTTCCCTTATAACCAAGAAAATTACCTAGTTATAACAGTAGGCATGACATAAACAACATTTCTAATCGCACCACAAGAAACATTAAATGAAATGAACCAGTGAATATAAGTATTAAAACATGTCCTTATATCTTAAGTCACATGACCTTAAAGAAAAAAGGTCTGAACACTATGTGAAGTAAGTTTAAATGGTCTGAAGACTATGTAAAGTAAATAAAAAGTTTGCAACTGATTCATAAAACATGATCATCGAGATTGATGATTTTCTCAAATAATTCTTAGGCCACCGAATGAAAATCATTTATGTCTTCTTCAAACATTCACTTCCATCAATTGTATCTTCACATACAACATGGATGTTAGTTGTGACATTAATGAGAAGTATATTGGCATCTTCAGGACCAAGTGGCACTCCATGGATCATAGCAAGTGACTGAATTTGTTCAGTGCCGACAATAGCACCGTCATATGGATCTAGTATGCTAACTTTATCACCTACCTCAAATACTTTACACTCTGCTGGAGTTAATGGGCACTGCCAAAAACAAAAAAAAGTATACATAAATATAAGAAAAAAAAATTAAATTCCCAAAACATGCATAATTATTGATATACCAAAATTAAATGCACTTACCGAGTCAATATATGAAATACGTCCAGCAGGAGTTGTACACACTGATCGAGAATGATGGGGCACATCAATGTTGGGAGATCCTTTAATTTGATCCTACATGTGATTACATCATGCACGAATCAAATACAACATTATAAGGACACAATAATATAGTAGAAAAATAGTAAATATAACATTAAAACACTTAAAATCAGACTTAAACCAATTAAATCAAATTATGAAATCAAGGGAAGAAATGTTTGTAGGGGAATGATAATTAGCTTACCTCCTCTAAATCACTACGACATCCCTTATTTTTCCATTAAGCAATGATAGGTTCAATGGAGGTGGCTATGGTTGACACTGTGTTTTTCAACCCATTTATGCATTCCATTACATGTTTATAATTCTCATTTTCATTTTCAATAGACGTATATGTGGTTATTCTTTTCTCAACTTCATTACATGATAGTGATCTTTCTATTGGATTTTTTGATATATGCTTATGTTTAGAATTGTCTATATCTTCCATTATATATTGGTCAATCATTTCACTCACATCAATTTCTGATCTATTAGCTCCTTGAACCTACAAATCATTATCAACACATAATTAGTTGGATATATATACGAATCAAAATGCAATATAACATAATGTACTTACAAAAATACTTACAAAAATTCCACACATAATGTATTCAACAAAAAATCCATATACTTACAAACATGTTTTGATTGGCTCACCACCCACCACGACCCAAAATAAATCGATCCCTCACATTATCTCTTTCGTTATTCCCTTTTTTTACTCTTTTGCACATACTCTTGAATAGACATACTTTCCTTCAAATCCTTCCACTATTTGGGAGTCAATCTACTGCCCTTTTATTTCCCATTCAAGATTGATTTTCTGCATTTATGCCTAAAATTATTAATCAATTTTTTCATTCTATTCTTGTAATATTTGGTGGAAATCCTTCCACCAAAAGTCTCAAAGGCATTTTCCATTTGTCGAATCACTAGATCCACATTTATTTCATCTTGATATGCAAAATTGGCTTTGGTGGCATCCAAATGAGACTTTACTCTCGTGCCCAACTCTGAGGCCCACCTTGCAACACTTGGTCAAATAGGTTCACCATATTTTATCTCAACCAAATAAGCCTTCTTCCCTTTTGATTTTATTTCTTTAGCTTCTCTTTCTGTGGACCTATACATGCCTTGACTGATTCTGCGACTTTTTATGAAAGCTTATATATCTTCAGTTGAATCAAGACTCGGTGATGTCGAATGAGCACTCATGTTTGTGGACACAAAATGTGTTATTTCTTTGAAAGTTGAAGGACTAATTGGTTCCTTATTGACCACATTAGGTGTGGCACTAGATATATAACCAATTTGCTCAGATGTGCCTTCAAATCTTTGTTTTAATTTAAAATAAAAGTCTCTGAAAC
>ML821190.1:0-29773 GCA_009831015.1 Picea engelmannii
ATGTAAAATTCTCCCTCAATATCACCATTGAGAAAGATTGTCTTTACATCCATCTGATGTAGTCTCCAACCCATGGATGCTTCTAGGGAAATAATCGTACAGATGGAAGTGTATCGAGCTACTGGAGAAAATGTCTCCTCATAATCAATTCCCTCCACCTGAGAGAATCCTCTAGCCACAAATCTCACTTTGTACTTCTCAACACTTCCATCAGATGCTTGCTTGATCTTATAGACCCGCTTGGAAGTTACTACAAACTTCCCTTCTTGTCTTACAACAATATCCTAGACATCATTCTTCATGATGGAATGATACTCTTCTGTCATGGCATCTTTCCATACCTACTGATCCTCTGCTTCTCCATGACAAGAAGGCTCAATATCAATGATGTGGCTCATGGCTGAAATGTAGCTTGAAAATCTCTGTGGTCTCTTTCTCTCTCGAATTGTACCTCGAGGAGCTGCATGTCCCTCTGCCTCCTGTAGAGTCTGTCAAGCCTAGGAAGGCCTTTTATGGCCTACTGCAATGTCTCCAGGAACATCAACTGGAGATACTGGATCAACTGGATAAACTAGATCAATGGTTGTCTCCCTCTGAACTACTGAAGGGGGAGAAGGTACCGTCTCGCTGTCAATCTCCATTTGAGATTCTCTGGATTTTCAAAAGGCTATCTCTTACTCAAATATGACATCTCTTCTCACTTCAATCTATCTCTAACTAGGGATGTAGATCCGGTATTCCTTCGAAGATTCACTGTACCCCACAAATGTACCTTTTCTGCCTGAAGGGTCTAGCTTGGACCTCTTTTCCTTTGGTATATGAAAGTATACTGGAAACCCAAATATCTTAAAGTGTCCAACCTCAGGCTTCACTCTAGTGAAGTATTCTTCGAGAGTCATTTTCTTCAAAATCTGACGAGGACTCATGTTTTGAACATACATTGCTATCATGGATGCTTCTTCCCACATAATCATAGGTAGATTCTGATCATGTATCATCGCTTTGGTTGCCTCAATGATGGTTATGTTCTTCCTCTTTGAAACCCCATTTTGTTGAGGGTTATAAGGAATGATGTACTCCCTCTTGATCTCTGCCTCAATACAAAAATCACTAAAATCGCTGGAGGTATATTCTCCTCCATTATCTGATCTCAACACCTTGATCCTCCTCCCGGTCAGGTTCTCAACCTGAGCTTTAAATTATTGAAATCTTGCACTCCATCCTTGGTCTTCAAGAAATAAATGCACATCCTCCAAGAGTGATCATTGATGAAGAGAACATAGTACAAATATCCATTCAAGGAAGCAACAATCACGGGTCCACACACATATGAATGTATCAAGTCCAAGATCCCCTTGGATCTGTTGTCACTGCTCAAGAAGGACCCCTTGACATTATTTGCAAGAGAACAACCTCTACAAACACCATCATGCTGAACATGTATCTTTGGAAGGCATGTTACCATCTTCCTCAGAGCAGGAAGGGATCTATAATGAATATGATCAAGTCTCCTATGTCATAACTCACTCAAATTGATAGTATCATGTGACAAGGCCTGAACTGGTCGGCCAATCAATCTGTATAAGCTATTTATCGAACACTAATCACTCGGGAATAATTCATATGTGAGTTCTTCAAAATAAGAATGCTTCATATTTTATGTCTTCATTTCTCTGAGTTGGTTCTGGATCAACATAAAAAATGGAGGAAAGTTGTCTTCCTTTCTTCTTGGTAGGACAATCTCTTGCAGTGTGTCCATACTTGTCACATCTGAAACACTGAATATTTGATTTGTCTTTTCTGTGTTCATGACCTGAAGCTAATGAAGTCTTCTTATCTTTGAATGCTTCATTGAAAATTATTCTATTTATTCTTTTTCCTTTCTTTGTATGAAAAGAAAGAGCATGATTGTCATCATGAGGGGAGTCTTGCACTCCTCTGACTATAAGTCTAGTTTCCTCCTGGATGCAATCTATCCCTAGACGATCAAATATAGGTAGGTATTCTCTACCAATGATACTTTGAATAAATGGTTCCCAATGTCTTGGAAGAGCATTGAGAGTAGTCAATACAATTTCTCAGTTTGATACGGTTTCTCCAACGACACCCTACTGATCTCTGATCTTTGAAATTTTCACGAAGAAGGTAGAAACGGTGTCAACTTTCATCATCTTGATATGTTGAAGTTGGTTCTTCAATGTAAGATCTTTGAGGGTGTTGTTACTCTCAAACATATTCTTCAATGCATCATACATCTCATAATCTATCTTTAGGTTAGCAAACCGAGGTAGTATATGGTCTCTCACTGAATAGATGATTATCTTCCTTGCTTTGATGTCATATTCCTTCCATTCTTCCTTCTCTTCATCGGTAGTTGTTTCTGGTAGAGTATTTTGCATCACACTCAATAGGTCATCCTCTTCCAGGGTAATATGTAGTCTTGATTTCCAAGAACTGAAGTTGCTTGATCCATCAAGCCTATCTTCCACCAAAGTTTTGTTCCTCATGGTTTGCAGATTCTTCCACAAACCCTTAGTAATTAGGCTAGGAAACCTAACGACTAGGCTAGGCTAGAAACCTTAGGTTTATTTGGACTTATGACTGCCAACAATAATCCTTGAAAGTAAGAAGAACACTGGTAAGCTTGAAAAATCCTTCAATTAGCTGCAGAAACCCTAGAAACCTTAGGGCCAAAAATAAAAAGTTATCTGATTTGAAATCTGAGAGTCTTTGGATATGCGTTGAAGGAGGTCATACACTCCTATGCCAAAATTATCCCCAATGTTTTAGTGGAGGATTCTGAAACAAGAAAAACAATATAGGACTGTTCCTTTTTCTGGAAACCCTAGAGGGTCGTACTTTTCTGCAGCTGGGAGGTGATGACTGGCTTGAAATTTATGTAATGGTTCTTCAAGAACTCTACTATAATACCATGTTGAATTTTAATGATTTCTTAGGATCAATCATGAAGTTTATTTCATTTAGCATGCACTTGAACCATAAAAAAATGTAGCAACACCATACATAAGTGTTGCAATAACCAAGATCACAAGAAGAATAACCATGCATAAGAACACAAGAAGTATCTTAGAAAAACCCTTCTCAAACAAGGGAAAAACCCAACAATCCTTTGCTATATTCTCAAGAGAACATCCCCCAAACCATAAACCCTATATACACACAAGAGGGTTCTCTACAACCTTGAAACTAACGCCTAAGAGAGGTGTGCACTTCAGCTGTACAAGTAGGTCTGAAATTTCCAAATGACAAGTGAGAGTGTGTAATCCTCAATGGGGATTTAGCTCTATTTATAAAAGACTAGACACAACAATAGGTGTGTCTCTTGGAACAATAGGGCCGACCTCAATAAATCAGTAATATAATTAATCATTACATAAATATTAATTATCTTTCACATATGGTGGGGCCAACTTGTACCCTTTACATCACAAATTAGGGTTACAAGTAAATCTTACTCAGACAATATAGCAAGGGTCTAACATGTACACTAGTGCTCATCTAATAGGGACACACCCACCTTTGTTCATCCATAGGGACGTCCTACTCAATATATATTTCAACTGAGTCGACAGGAGAACCATCTGGAGTACCATCTCAAGCCGACTCAACTGAATACACAAGAGTACAAGGAAATAGACTATCTCAAGTTGACTCAACTCAGTCCAAAGGAGTACAAAGCAAGAGACCACACATCATCACAACTGAGTCCAGAGTCTAACACACACCCATCACACGGACACACCCAACACTTGGGCTTCCTCACATAGATGTCTCAACTTAGTCCAGAGGAGAACGGTCTAGAGGATGTCTCATGAAGCTGCAATCAACAACAAAAACTTCTCACCTTTCCCATACAAATTTCATTTTCCCCCATGCAATTTGACTCTCACACTCCCTAATGATGATTGTACTCAACCCCCATGTTCTCATAGCTATGGGTTGTGACTTCTCACACCAACCTTCTTACATATGTTTAATTATTGTCTTTGTGAACACTTAATCAAGAATTTTAAAAGGTTCATACACCAATAATAAATTTAAGAAGTGGGTTTGAATTAATATACATGGGTAATTCCCCCTTGGATCCCCTCTTATACATTCTCTTAGACCTACCCCTCTCTTGTGAAAACTTATCCCCCAATACTCCCTCTGTGTCCATATGTATCTAACATTACATTTCTTTTATTATTTCTAGTATACAATATTTACATATTACATAGTTGGGCCACAACCATACATTGTATTTACATTTCATATCACTAATATGGGGATTAAAAGAAGGGTTGTTACATTCCCCTTCCCCTACAAATTGCACTGTCCTAGGTGCACAACACCATACCAGTATACATGTAAACAATTACATCATAATACTTAGAAAAACAAAATTTATGCAATTTTCATAACTCCGATAACAATTCCAACCATAAATATCCTATTCCTCCCAACCTGTTTGAGCCAAGGAATGTACCCCTTTATTTACACACAGTTCCTTATGATGTACCATTCTTTTATCAGGGCTTCTAGCACAAGTTGGCTAATAAAATTTTGAGATGTAGTTTTGGGAACTCTTGTTGTCCAAAATGGAGTCTTGCACACTTATATATAAAAATAGATTCATTTTTCTTCAAAATTCACAAACAAATGCAGGTACTTCGCCCGCATGGTCTCCTTGGGCTCACATATAGCATATTTAGGATTGTAGCAGATCCATTGAACCTTTACCATGCCGATAGATTTTTTCGTAAGCACTTTGAAGTTTTGGTCTAGGATGCACACTAGTTCTACTTGGGAATCCCCTTCATGTCCCACCTGGATCACAATCCAATCAATTACGTGGTTAGGATTAGACACATATTTCTTCAACAAAGACACATGAAACACATTATGAATGCTCATGGATGCAGGTAATGCAAACATGTATGCAAATGGGCCTATCTTCTCTAAAATTTCAAACGACCCACAATATCTCACTGCCAACATTGGGAAACTCCCCAATCTTAGCAAGATACTCTTATATTTTACTTTTAGAAACACATTCTCGCCCACTTTGAATTCCTTGTATGTCCTGTTTTTATTCTCATAACTCTTTTTCCTATCTCGTGCAACCTTTAAATTCTACCCGATCTTTACCATCTTCTCTTCCATTTCCTTTAGGAATTTTGGCCTAATAAATACTATGTCTGTTGGGTTATCCCAACTCACCATGTGTTGTATTTCCTTCCATACAAAGCTTCAAAAAGGATCATCTTCAACGATGTCTAATACCCATTATTATAAGAAAACTCAACTAGATGAATGTAGTCTTCCCACTTGGAAGGTTGGTTGATGCAGGAGCATCACTCCAAGCCAGCCATGCGCCAGCTAGCCAGCCCACTCAGCGCATTTAAGGAAGAGAGGTGCCAATCCTCTCACATTTTGAATTTGATTTCAATATAATTAACGTATGTAATGACGTAGAGCCATAGAGCCATGCCTTTGAGCAAGCTTTAGTTAGGAGTAGCCTTTAATGGTTGTAAGGCTGAATCTAGATCTGATCTGGACTAGACAACCCATTCAATGTAAAGTTAATGTAATTGAATAGGGTAGGTGAGATGGAGGGAAGATCTCGAAGAGCCCCCTCATGTAAAAGATCTTAGATATTATTTTGATTTAGTAGTTAGGAGAGCTCTGCGTGAGACGAGTTGTTGAGTAGAAAAGAGAGAAGAGCCGAGACTCTGTTACAATCTGCACTCATAACCTTTGTACATGCATTCATATTAATACAAAGATTAGTTTTTCGTGCATGAGATTCTTTGTGGGTTTATGTGTTTATGGATGCATGTCTTTATGCTTTTATGCTATGTTGTAGATGTATGTTGTAGATGTGCATTTGCAGGGACAAATAGGTTCTGCTATCTGTGGGTTCTTTGATTTCAGGTTTGGGGTTCTTTGAGGCTTCATTCTAGGAGGGTGTGATAGAACGCTGCGGGTTCTGAAAGCCAGTGCATAGATGCACTCCTAAATTCTGCGGAATTTGGTCAAGGATGTGCCAGGAGGGCGCATCAGTTGAAGTCATTGGCTCAAGGAGAAACCTCAAGGTTGTTGAATACCTTGGAGGTGATAATGTGCATAGGAGGACACAACATAAGGCAAAATCTTTGAGGAGTTATGTATAGCTCTGCCGAGAGGACATCGAGCAAGCGCACTGAGTGCAGAGGAGAAATCTTGTTGAGTTCAGAGGAGAAGACAGAATCACTAAGGATTCTGAAAACTTTTCCAGGAGGGCATTGAGCAGGTGCTAGAGTGCACATAGAACTCTTAGAGTTCTCAAGAAAAATAAGTGTCACAGGAAGACCTTCGCAGGGTTACTGAACACCCTGCAGGCTCAACAAGGAGGTGCTTGAGTAAGTGGTTGATAAGAGGGCACCATATTCTCCATCTGAAGGAAAGGAAAAAAGGTTAAAATCCCTTAGATGTATGAGCAACAAAGAATCTCAGGACAGACAACACCTTCGTGTGTGCAGGGACCCTGTAGGAATCATAGAGGTTGAAGAAACCTTTTAAGGTTTCAAAGGAGGACGAAGCTCAGGAGGATCAGTGCTTTCACGCACAAGTCCATAGCTAAGAAGTAATCATAGAGGCCAAGAGGAAGATGCTTTGGAGGGTAAGAGTTCGATAAATCTCAGGAGGGACAACGTCCTTCAAATACAGGTGAGAGCCGAGGAGTCAGGCTTCACAGAGTTGAGAAAAGGACGAGGCCTTTGATACTTTGGAAATCTTCCAATTCGGGAAGAGTTCATGCTCAGGAAAGAACATAACTGTCGTTGGATCGAACAGAGGAAAAGATCTGGACCATTGAAGTTTCACGTCCAGGCACAAGTAGGAAAGTGAAGCACAAGAGGAAGAGAACAGATATGAACCGTCAGATCTGGGTGCATGGACCGATAGCCATCGTATCTATGGAGAGTTGCACAAGGTTTAACCCTCGGATGCGTAGAGGAGAGAACCTACAAAGTCCCGAAACAGTGAAGCATTGAGATTTCAGAGTTCGGGAGGAGGAGCGTCAAGGGATCGTGGAGTCACTGCATCGCGATCTCCCGATCCGCGAAGTACCGAAAGAATTGGGAGCATCCATATCAAGGGACACATGGCGGTAATTCGAGAACCATCGGGGTTTCAGATACCAGAGCTTGAAGGAGACAGATTCGCGAGACAGGGAGGTCCAGTTTGCGAAGTTCTGAAGAAACAGGAGCCGTCAGATCACGACAGATCACAACCGTAGATCATGCTAAGGAAAAGGATATTTCAGGCAATCAGGTTTCAGGATTCTGGGACTTGAGGGATAGAGTTTATTGGTCAGCGCAACTCCTAGAATCGCGAAAGGAGAAACGCCGAAAGGGAGCATTTCGACACTCTGGGTACCGGGGATGCGAAGGACAAGAGATCAGAACTCTTGATCCCAAACGCCAAAAGGCCTAGGGCTATTAGATGCGGATTGGATCATGGCCATTGATCTCTCAATAGTGGAACGCCGATATTTCGAGTACCGGGAAGTCCAAGGAGCAAGGATCGGGCAACCTTGCATCATGGGATCACGAAATGTGAAATCTCGAAAGCGTTGAAGGGATGTAGAAGGAAACCGACATTTCGACATATCGGAGATCGAGATTTTGGAAATCCCGAAGACAAGGAGTTCGGGTACTTTGGCGTTGGAAAACCCCAAAGTCATGAAACGTGACGTGCCAGGATGATGAAGCTTTGGAGGAGAAAGCAGCTAGGAATTCGGCATTTCAGGGATCGACACTTCATCCATCCCGAGGACTAAGAGCTAGGGCTCTTGGCATTGAAAACCCCAAAGCAGGCTGCGGTCAGAGGGAAGGAGGTCACATGGACTGAGATATGGCCCAGGGGGATAATCATCGTTGAAGAGCCATTTCATAATTTCGGCATTTCGGTGATCGGGGGATTGAGGAGGCAAAGACTCTCGACAATAGGTCTCGCAGAGTCCCAAAACCCAAAATTACTTTTCGGGAAAAGGTTGCAGTCGTGTTCAGAGGCCGTGTGGAGGTGAAGGACCTGTGGATCAGGTTCGTTGGGTTCAGTGAAAGCCCGAAATAACCTTTTCGGTTTTATGGATTCGAAGGATAGAACGATCCTAAGACCGGGAGGTCGTGCAGAAAATGCTGAGGCAGGGGGTGCTGCGATCATTGGTCCGTTACATACAATCTCAAAATATCTTCAATTCTCTAGTTAGTCCTTTCTATTTGTCCATCTGACTCTATATGATATATTGTACTAAAAGTCTAGTTAGTCTCAAATCCATTAAATAACCCCTTCCAAAAATTAGACACTATTTCCTTAGGCGCACCATGTGCCTAGCAATTTCCTTCATGTAAATTTATGTAATGTTGGCTTCTTTGTGAGTTTTATTTGTTAGAATAAAATGTGTAGCCTTAGTTAATTTATCCACCACTATCATGATGGAATCATGTTGCTTCATTGTTCTGGGCATCTTAGAAATAAAATCAACTGTAACAACTTTTCATTTCCACTTAGGAATGGGAAATGGATGTAGAAGTCCAGTGGGATGTCTATGATAAACCTTTACCTTTTTACATTCTAGGCACCTGGCTATCTATTTAGCCACCTTTTTCTTCATTCATGGCCAAAAGTATTGGCTTATTACAACTATAATTTATTTATGATAGCCTAGGTTCCCACATAAGGCACATTGTGCATTTCCCTCAACACTATATTTTTCAGCTCTTCGGACTTTGGCATATATAATTTTCCCCTGTAAACAAGGAATCCATCCTCTTTCCGCTCAAAATATTTAATTAATTAATATTTTTTTTCTGAAAATTACCTTGTTGTAGTGCTTTTATTTGTAAATAGTGCTGATCTAAATTTGCAGCCTCTAAAATTTTGTCTTTTAAGTCAAACTTGCACATGCTAATAGTTGTAGTAAACATATCATGCACTCTCTTGCTGAGTGCATCAACCACCTTATTTTCCTTACCTTTAATATGTTTGATATAAAAGTCATATTCATTGAGGAATTCCAACCATCTAACTTGTCTTGCATTCAAGGTTGGTAGTCCAAATAAATATTTCAGACCACTATGGTTTGTTCTCAACTCAAATATTTTTCCCATGAGATAATGCTCCACATTTTTAAGGCATGGACTATGGATGCAAGCTCTAAATCATGTGTAGCATAGTTTCTTTCATGTTATTTAAGCTTCCTTGAATCATAACATATGACATGCTCATTTTGTGTAAGGACTCCACCAAGACCTTCCTTGAAGACATTAGTGCACACACAAAAATATTTATCTGGATCTACAACCTTTAGAATAAGTGTAATGGTCAACAATTCCTTCAAATGTTGGAAACTCTCTTCAAATTTGGTAGTCTATTCAAAATTTGTTCCCTTCTTTTGCAAGGATGTTATCGAGTGTGAAATATTTGAGAAACTCATGATGAATCTCCTATAGTAACCAACTAAATCCATCAAATATATCACATATGAAACATTCTTTGGTGTTGGACAACTTTTTATTGATTTAATCTTTTCTGAGTCTATTGCTATGCCCTCCTTTGAGACTATGTGGTCCAAATAATGGATTTGCCTCTGATAGAAAGATAATTTTCTTAACTTGGCATACTATTGGTACTTTGTCATCACTTGAAGCACCATTTTCTAATGTTGTTCATGCTCTTCCTCTGTCTTGGAGTAGATAAGAATACCATCCAAGAAGACAATGAAAAATTTGTGCAGGTAAATCCCTGAACACTCCATTCATTAGAAACATTAAATTAGTTGGTGCATTTTTCAAGCAAAATGGCACCACCAAAAACTCATAATGGCCATATATTGTCTTGAATATTTTCTTGTTAGTGTCTTCTTCTCTAATCCTTACTTGATGGTATCTTGATCTCAACTCAAGCTTGGCAAATATATTTTCTCCTTTCAATTGATCGAAAAGATCATCGATCCA
Organism: Picea engelmannii; assembly: GCA_009831015.1. Classification (NCBI taxonomy): domain Eukaryota; kingdom Viridiplantae; phylum Streptophyta; class Pinopsida; order Pinales; family Pinaceae; genus Picea; species Picea engelmannii. The sequence continues at coordinate 10,002 of ML821190.1, forward strand.
TGGTAGAGGGTATCTGTTCTTTACAATAACCTTATTAAGTTGTTTGAAGTCAATATACAACCTTATCTTTCCATCCTTTTTCTTAACAAAAAACACTGGAGCACCCTAAGGTGAAACACTTGGGCGTATATACCGCTTCTTCAACAATTCTCCTAGCTGCATCTGCAACTCCTTCAACTCTGGTGTGCTCATTCTATAAGGATTTTTGGACACTGGGGAAACTCCATGCATTAAGTCAATAGGGAAGTCTATATTTCTCTTTCGTGGAAATATTGGAAATTTCCTAGAAACATTTCATATTCCCTCAATATTGGATAATATTCAAGAATTGTCTCCTTGTATTTTGCTGGCTCTTCCATATGGGATGCACATATCTGGAACCCTTTCCTAAAACTTCTTTTCAGTTGCAATGCTGAAATATTTCTAATGGATATAGGCCTTGGAATACCTTGCACCATCCTTGAATTTCCTTCTTCATCAAGACATGTGAAATCCTTGTTGTAACAATCTAAGACAACATGATGCTTTTCCACCCAACCCATGCCAATTAAGCAGTCATATGACTCAAGTGGTATGGTGTTTAAATCTACATATAATATACCTTACATATATTACAATGTTCATTAATTACTAATTAAATAATTAATGTAATAATTATACTTTTAATGTACAATCATGTCTTTTTAAACAAAAAGACGTGACTCTACCCATTTATGTGTATTTATACATGTTGTACATTGAAAAAGACAACGAATAAAAAAATATTAAATATATATTATATATATATATCAAGTTTTAAGCTCCCAATTGGTATAAGAGCGAAAGTTGGGTGAAATCCAAAAGAACATGTGTTCAAGATGGAAAATATCATTCTTAAAAACATGAAAATTAAAACCATTATGGAAAATATGAGCAACACTCTCGAAGAAATGAAGAATTTTGTGAATGAAATAATGGAAGAACAAATAGAGAAGGAAATATTGGCATATTTGAAGGAGAGGGGTTTCCACCAAAACCAAATATGGCTTCAAGAAGGACATAAGAAGAATCCCTTTGTCACCAAGATGGGCCTTCGAAGATGAGGGTTAGTCCACACCAACGTTTGGACAATCATCTCCAGATTTTGGGTAGAGCGCCTTTGGGCAACCCACTCAACATAATATAATGATTACTACATCGAAACCTGTAACAAATCCATTTGGAACTCTTCTAGAAATGCCTCAAATGTCTATTCTGGTAATGACCAACCAAGATGAGGAGACTATTCTTTTCGACAAGTTTACATTAGACAAAATATAGGGAAAAGGGTCATTTGTCGAAGAAGCTCAACTCCATTCACCCAAGTTAGGTTATTATAGTAAGAATCCATTTGTGAGCTCGTCATCATCAACAATGGCTATGGAGATCAACCAAAATGTAGAGGAATTAAATGATATGGTTAGACTGTTGATCTCAGATGACCATATTTTTGAGGTGAAGGTAGTGACGGTGTTGTAGTCCATGATCGTAACCAAAGTGATAGAGGAATTCGACACTCAATACGAGGATTGTCTTTCGAATACATCTACATGTGGGGACATTGACTTTGGGTATCCTTTCGAGAAAAAAGGCTGCGGATGCGATGACTTTGAGTTTAAGTTACAATCATGTGACTACTTGAGAGTCCTCTTTCTTGGATATTACTAGCATATATAAAATATTGATAATGGTTAATGACAATGTGTGGGGCAGTAACTGTAATATTTCAGGTAACGACCCTTAATCCAGGAGGTCTGGCTATCATTTTTTAGGTTCTTGGTACATACACTAATGTCACGTTTTGGAAGCAGAGTGATAAATTCCTTGAGAACATCAATGGATTACTAGCATATAATTTGATTTTATGTGGAAATGATTGGTACTACAGTTTGAGTCCCAATTTGAATATAGAGGGGACACCTTTTTGTAATGAATTTCAAATACCAATTAAAAAAAACATTTCTCAGAAACAAATTAATATCAAGACATTAATAGCGCATGGTTTTGATGCAACATGTCACGTCGACCATAATATATATCAAAGATGTGGAATTGGTTTAAATAGTAATGAGAATTGTGGTTATAACATGTTAAAATCTACAATGTTTCTTTTTTTATTGTCGCAATTTCACATCTCATCCAGAAAAATTCCCCAACAATGGTATTGAAGATATAGGAGATAGAAACATGTCGACGATTATAATAGCTTGCTTTGTCAGAGTTGTGCTGACAACAATAGCACTGAAACCATTCTTATCGTTTTATGCAAAGAGGATAAAACCTCCTCCCGGTAGCTCCACTTCAAAGGTTGACAAATTTCTAAAGAAATATGTTTATGAAATGCCAACCAATTATACACACTCTCAACTCAAGAATGTCACAAGAAACTTTGCAGAAAATTTGAGAGAATGATGTTATGGTGTGGTGTATAAGGAAAATATTCTGAACAAAGCTTTAGTGGTTGTTAAGATTCTGGACAAAAAAATACATAAAAGGTGTAGGCTTCAAGAGGATGATGATGATGAAGATGACGAAAACAATGATGATGATGATGATGATGATGATGAATATGAGCAACAATTCACAATCGAAGCTGGGAGTGACAGATTTATGACCTCCAAGTTCATTGCTAATTTTAATGCCAAGGTTGCAATTTGCAATATGTATTTTGCTACTATTTCATCTAATAATGTTGGGGGTGTTAGTGGCACTTGTGTTCTTCATGGTTGCATCCCTAAAAGTTACTTGTTTATGCTTCCAAGTTTTATCATGATTTTGAAGAGAGTGGAGGCTTTGGTTGGTCTTATGAATGCGAGCCCAAGCTCGACTAGGCCAACTAGGTATCTAAACAAAATGCAGAGATTAGACGGTTGATTGAAGTGTACAAAAAAGTTTTGAACAATGAGATAGAAGGGGAATAAATTATACGATGGTTTGGGTGATCAATTTGGTGCAGTTCACAAATAATGAAGATCGTTTGGAGAAACATGGAAGAAGGATGGAGTATTGTTTACAACAGTACTCTAAATTTAATAATCATAACTAATGACTTTGAAGGCCTCTGTCAATGCAATTTGGCAGCTAATGTAGGGATGAACTTTGATAACCTTTTTGTATTTATCACTCAAATGTGTTAAGAATCCAAAGACCTGAATACAAAAGCACCACAATGGATATACAAGAACAATATGCAAAATCTCATTTATTACCATCAAACCCTTGAGGTAGGGAAACACCATACAATGGATCCTATTATGGAAGGGATCCTCTCCTGTTCACTTGCCTCTTTGAGGGGGCATCCTCCTCTTGAGCTACTGATCCAAATACAATACTTCTCTTCATGTCTCATTACATTGCTTGAATCCATTTATATAGTGCTACCATCACCTAAGAACATTCTAGAGGAGGAATCTTCTAGAAGTAGAACCTTCTAAGAAGCTCTCTTACATTAATTATATCTAATTACCCATTTATTATATCTAACTACCATAGTGGGCCTTATTTAATAATATAGTGGACCTAGTCCACCTTACATTGAATGAACTCCACTATTATCATTATGGGCCCTCTAGCCCCCCCCACTACCTCTCTATCTACCTTACATTCCATCCCCCTTATGAAAGCGTTGTCCTCAACGCTTGCTGTACAACCATATAACAGGGTCCCATGGATAATTGTGGACCATAATGTTGAAGAAGATTGAAGAACCAGGGTCCCATGTAGAAAATAAATCCACCATGTTGAAGTAGTCCAACCACCATTGTAAGCCTGGGTCCCATATCCAAGTGCTCATGTGAACTCCCCGAAGAAGATTTTGGAACCCAATAACTAACTCCAAATGATGCTCCAAAGACTGACACCTATCATGTGGATCCAAATAAGAAGATCCATCCACATAGTGGAAAATGGTCGTAGCAGAATCTGGAAGGAATAATACCACTGTAGAATATGCAGACTAAACGCTGGTAACTAACTCCTGATCTGGGACATTGATGTTCTCTGCAGAAGGTGGAGTAGAGTCATCAAATAAAATATGGAAGTGGTTGTCATCGCAGAAATGACAACTATCCATATACCAATCATCACAATCTTCCTCAAAATCATACAAAGCATATATTTTCTGATTATATTCATCCCTGAGGCCCTGCATAAGAAATATCTCTTGCAGGTTGTTCAATGAATCTTGAATACTACAAAAACTGTCATTGAGGCCATCTGTGATGATATTTGTGAGGATGTCTGTGAGGCCTTGTGCTAACACATCCAATCTCTCATCCAATGTGTGAAACAATTGGGCTTTGAATGATTCAATAATTTATTTCATGTTTTGAGAAGAAATAACCATCTGAAAACCCAAAAAATAGACCCAATACGTTTCGACAGAAAATCAAGGCTTTTTTTGGAAAAACCCTAAAAACCGTTGAAGTTCAAATGCTCATAACTTCACTTCCCGGACTCCGATTCGGATGATTTTTTTTTTTGAAATTGGGTGAAATTGTGAGAGGAACTCAGATCTATAATTTATTTGGGAAGATTCGGTCTCCAAATGCTACAGAAATAAAAAAAAAAAAATCGCGCCGCCGTCCGCAGAAAAAACCCTGAAGAATTACAGATTTTAAAACCTCAATATCTTGACCTTCCGGACTCCGTTTCGGTCGATTTTTTTTTTTTAAATTGGGTGTTTTTCTGAGAGGAAATCAGATCTACAACCCTTTTCTGCAAATTTTTCACCTAAATATATGGAAAACTTCGATAATTTCATGGCCCTCTTTTTTCTGCTCCGAAAAGCAAATCTGCAAAAATAAAAAATATTTGCCCACAACTCCGGCCAAGAAAAGTGCTCTGATACCAATTGTTAAGAACCCGAATATATATACAAATATAATCACCACAAATAATGAATACACAATTTATCCACAAATCAAGATAGAAGAACAATATAGAAAAACACCACTTTATTATATCAAACCCTTAGGGTAGGGAAATACCATACAATGGATCCTATTATGGAAGGGATCCTCTCCTGTTCACTTGCCTCTTCGAGGGGGCATCCTCCTATTGAGCTACCGCTCCAAATACAATATTTCTCTTCATCTCTCATTCATTGCTTGAACCCCTTTATATAGTGCTACCATCACCTAAGAACATTCTAGAGGAGGAATCTTCTAGAAGTAGAACCTTCTAAGAAGTCCTCTTACATTTATTATATTTAACTACCATAGTGGGCCTTATTTAATAATATAGTGGACCTAGTCCACTTTACATTGAATTACCTCCACTATTATCACTATGGGCCCTCTGGGCCCCCCCATTACCTCTTTAGCTACCTTACAAAATGGCTCTTGCAAAATTTACCCATCTCATTGTTATCATGCAATCATGGGAAATAAGATACAACAAGAATGGCATGGAAGCTTCAGAAATGGGGAAATTTCAACAACTTCTCTTTAATTTGATGTCCATTGGTAATGTTGCACTAAATATGGAATTTGTTCATTACCTTGATAGGTATAGTAAAGAGTATAAATTTCATTTATAAGATGTAGCTAGGCTCTTTGTTGAAACAAGAATGTCAAAGGATAATACTAATCATGAACTTGACAACGTCCTTGAAAAACATGTCATGTATCACAAATGAAAAATCTAAAAATCACCAATGTATACATTGTTGATGAAGTAGATATCAAGACATCCATCTCTATAATTGAAGGATTATAAAAGTCAATATATCAAGACATCTTCGCCCAGTGTAGAAGGATCGATTTATTTCATGACAAAGACTACGAGGAAGAACATGAAGAGGAAGAAGAGGATGACACTGAGCTCTTATGTGATTGGATGGGTATACCTGCTTCCTCTTCCAAACACAACAAGAAGAACATAAAACATATCTGCCATGGAACTTCACCCAACGATCTCACCAAATTCGACCATCAAGAAAATAATACTACTCTCACTGTACTTGTGCTGGAAAATACCCCCCTCATAAGATGGAGAACAAGAAAACAATGGATGTGTACGACTACACCAAAAGCTGATGGATGAAGACATAGAATTTTTCATTTAGTCAAAGGAAAGATTGAGAAGTTTGGATATTCTGAAAGACATTCTCCAAATGATGGAACTTTTTCTTGAAGGGTTTGAACTCTTGGAGTCATCTCACTTATGATTAGGGTTAAATATTACAAGAACCAATGGTGCAATCAACATACTTTCAGTCCTTACCAATGCTTCGAGGATGAAGCTTTTCAGGGAGGGATGAATTGTAATATACCTTASATATATCATAATGTTCATTAATTACTGATTAAATAATTAATGTAGTAATTATACTTTTAATGTATAGTCACGTCTTTTTGTCTAAAATATGTGACTCTACTCATTTACATGTATTTATACAYGTTGTTGTACATTGAAAAAGACAACGRATAAAATTTTAAGCCACTAGAACCAAAAGAATAATCAATGAGCTTGTCAAATATTGTACAATGAACATGAATGGAGTCATCACTAAGGTAGTGGAATATTACAACTWTATATATATATATATATAAAGTTGTAATATTCCACTACCTTAGTGATGACTCCATTCATGTTCATTGTACAATATTTGACAAGCTCATTGATTATTCTTTTGGTTCTAGTGGCTAGCTGAACCAACCAAGATATTTCATTCTTACATCTCTTCAATTTAAAACTGTCAACCATATTAGGATCTATATAGCTATGACTATCTCCAGAATCAATCAAAATATCTATGGGATAATTATCAATCTAACCTTCCACCTGAATCATATGGGATTGATAGTCTGCTTGTTTGTTGTCCAAAGCTGCATAAATCATTGGCATGATTCTTCCCACATCATCCACTATATCAACTTCCTAAATGTTGTGCATAGTCCTCATCTTATCTCCTTTGTGAGGAAAATCCATGTACACGTGGTCTCATTCACACCCCCAACACTTTATGGGTTGTTGTATTGGCCTTTTGCCCAAGGAATCTGTCATCTTGGGCTCATTCTGTGTTGACTTCCCTTGCTGATATGTTTGAGAGATATTTTTGTAAAATGGTGGACTAAAACCTTTCTTTCATTGCTCCATCTTTCCTTTATTTTTTTCATCCCAAGCCTTTTAGAAAGATGGTCTTCCTCTATTTTTCTCATAAAGGTAATTTATTTTCCTTATGGTCTCTTCCAATGTCTTGGGGTCATGATAATGTATCTTATCACTATACAAATAAAGTATCCCACTTAGAAAAATTTGTATTTTAACCTTCTCGTCTCTTGTAAAGCCAACGTACCTCAACAATTCGAGGAACCTCCTCTCATACTCATCCATTGTCATGCTTCCAAGATTGAGTTTAAAGAACTATTTCATCTTGTTTTCATAATACTTATGTGACAAATATTTCTTTTGAAAATACTTTTTGAACTCCCTCCATGAGATCCTCTTCTCATCAATGTGATTAAATTGCTTGAGTTGATCCCACCACATAGATTCGTTTCCTTGGATATGGTAGGTTTCTATTCTGGATTCTACATTTGATGAATAATTGTGCAATTGGAAATATTTCTTCATTCCCAACAACCATGATTCTGCATCATCATCTTTATTATGATCATGATCAAAAGTAGGAGGCTTAATATTCCTAATCTCTCCTTGCAAATCATCTACTTCATACCTCCACCTTTATCTTCAGAAAAAGGACACACTTGGGCTGCTCTCTGACCTTGAATGTGCATGTTCTCTTCTATTCAAGTGCTCTTGTGAATGATGATGTCTACTAACACTCCTTGATTTTATATCCCCTCTATGATCATCTCTCCTATCATGGGATCTGGATGCTTCAACTTTCCTTGCACTAGTTTCTTGTTTTGTGCTAGTGTCCTTATTGATTTGCCTCTACAACACATTTAGAATATGTATATAAACATCTCCTCTTGAAATCTTATCATCCTTTCATTGTCTTCTCTATATTTGTGTACTTCCTTTTGCAAGCTTCTCATAGTCTCAACCAACTCTACAAGCTCCACTCTGCCCCTATGTCCATTGGATTCAGTCTCTGCATTTCCCATGCTGAAATATAGACCTATGATATCCTCCTCATGGATGTAATACCTTTGGGAATCCTCCATATCTCTAGTTCTCATATAGGAACCAAATCTACTTTCCTGTATCGCTAATTCTACAAGAAATGTGCATGCAACAATTGTTGTTAGAGTTACGCATTATAAAATGTTTTAGAAATTAGATTACAAGTCATGCTTCAACTAAATTTGTGAAAGGCTGGGATGAATTGGAATATAATTCCGATTGTTTAGATACATTATTCTCTAAATTAGATTTCCAATGACTATTCATTTTCCCAAATCCAAGCTTCGAGCTGATAGTTATGGTATACAAAAGTTTAGATTGTTTTCTCATTCTTATCCCTCTATGCTACATGTGTCTTCTCCTCCATCTTGTACAATTTTAGGTACCCAGATTCTAATTTTGGTTCCATGGTCATTTTCTATAGTCTAAGGGATTTATACAGACTACTCCTATTTCCTAAACTGACTTTTGAGCAAGGAGTTATGCCCTATGGAAGTAAACTGGTACTTAATTTATACCTTGTACAGTTTCGGCTGTAACTTCCTCATACTATATCTATTTTTTGCTCAAAATGTCTCGTTGGAAATATCTTACTGATTTCTTTCATTTAAGAAACAAAGACTGTGTGTATTGACAATACATACAATTTTTGATATTTCAACCCCTTGAAAATGCTGTTTAGGCCCTCTCGATATTCATAGAAACTGTCTAGTTTACTTTTGTAGTGGTCTTAAAACATGTTGAATTTATCTTCAATATGTTTGACACTATTGTAGAAACATGTTAATCTGACCTAGGCCTATCATCGAAAATTTTCCTCCATCGACGATCAACTTGTTTCCTTGCATTCATTATTTTCAAAAAGGATACTTGAGGATATTTCATTGAACCCAAAAACCCAAACTAGAAAAATTTGAGCTGTCGATCTCAAAATCAGGGGTAATCTTGGATTTCGATCCACTAAACCTTGCCAAGCCTATAGATGAATATCAATAATTAATTTCCAAATCGAAATCAATCTGGACTATCCATTCCCCAACATCTGAAACTCTGACCATGATTTTACTTGGAAAAGCAAACTTGTTGATGAATTTCATCAAACTCTAATCGCTTCGTCGATGATCAACAATTTCTCTTGGTGAAGGAAACACTTTGTCGATTTTTTAGACCTGATCATTAGCAATTAGATATTTCCTTGGATGACATGGAAACCTGGCTGACGTGGCATGCCACGTGGATGTTGACGTGGAAACCTGATAAACTTGGCATGACGCATGGATGTTGAAATGGAATGACATGTGGATGATGATGTAGCATAACACCTCATCCTTGTCTTTCCCTTCATCTGTGGTTGATAATTTATTTTGGACGAATGAAATGCTTCGTTGATTTTGTGGACCCAACCATTGACGATCAATGATTTATCTTTGTCGAACGAAACACTTCGTCAATTTTGCTAACTTGACCATCGATGATCAATGATTTCTTTTTGTTGAATGAAATGCTTCACTGATTCTTCCGACCTGACTATTGATGATGGGCGATTTTTCTTGATCGAGAGAAACGATTCACTGATTTTGTTGACCCGACCATCGACGATCGATTTCTTGGTCTAATGGAATTTTGTGCCAATTTTTTCGACCCGACCATCAACGATCGACAAATTCTCTTGGTCGAATGAAATGATTCAACGATTTTTTCAACTTGACCATCGACAATTTTTCTTTGTCAAATGAAACACTTCACCTTTTTCGACCTAAGCATCAACGATAATGGTTTGTCTTGGTGAATTCGTTGAAATTATAAATTTTCGATTAACTCCGTGATGGATTTGGACCATTGATCTCGAGATAAAAATAGATCTTAGCCATTGATCTTTTAAACTTTTCAAAACTTCTCCAATTCTGCAAATCAATCTCAACCGTTGATCTTCAATGTCTAAACAATTTGGGCCATCGATTCTCCAAACTCTCCAGTCACATTAAAATGGAAAATTTGACTTCTGAGGCCGAATTTAAATTTGTGATCTGTAGATTGATTCCCTTGATCATTTCTTTAACAATTTTGAGGGAAATTTTGACTTGAATTTTCTTTGAAAAATTAGGGATTTCTCTTTGGTTTCACAAATTTCCCCAAATACGTCATAGATCCAAAATATGTAACAAAAAATTTACCAAATCCACACTAGTCTTTGGCTCATACGAGTCTAGTGTTGAACTTAAGCTCTGATACCACTCTGTAGTGTCTCCCACTACTAAACCCAACAATTAATTTTTTTTATGATACCAATGAAATGAAATGCATGCATGCTAAAAATTCCCATATATCTAACAACATTTTAGAAACATGAATGCAACAAAAATTACATTCACACAACAACATATACATGCTTCTAACTCAGAGTTTATGCACAACAACTAAATCCCATGATCTAATGCAAGATATTCTTGATTTATATACATTTAACAACATTATGAATGCATCCAAATAAACATGCGCACAGTAGCAAATAATTCACTCAGAATTGAGTATATGTATAGTAATTAAAACCCATAATTAAACACAATACAATAGAGGTAAATGCTTATGTTTTAAAAAAGATGCACAACCAATTGCAAAGGAAATACGTTCCACCCAAACATAGAATTTATATTCCAAATATCAACAACATGTCACCCCCAAGATGGGGCTAGGAATTCAGAAAAGAGGGTGTCTCTCCACTGTCCACTCACAACACAAAATTTCTACAACTAACTAAATTTTCCTACAAATATCTCAATTCCTCCAACTCTCTTCCTCTCAACCTACCCGACCCAAGGAATGCACCTTCTTATATACAAGTAGTCCCTTGGTCTGTACCATTCTTTTATTAGGGCTTAAAGTACATGTTGTATATGAATCTCTCTGTTGGGGACTCTAGGGATGTCAACTACCAAGAAAAAATAATAGGAGCAAGTTGGCCAATCCAGTGAAAAATATCACACCTGGAATTCACTCTACAGGCCTGATAACTTGCTTCTTCATGAATTTATAGCTCCAAAAAACTTCCACAAATGCTCGCTATGGCTTCCTTTAAGATCCAATACTCTCCTCCTTTATGTTGCTCCAAACACTGCTTGTAAAATCTGCTCACCTTCCCCATATGAATTTCATTTCCCTCCCATGCATTTTGACTCTCACACTCCTCAATGTTGATTGTACTAAGCTCCTATGCTCTCATAAATATGGGATGTGACTTGTCACACCAACCTTCTTACACGTGTTTAATGATTGGCTTTGGGAACACTCAATCAAGAATTTTAAAAGGTTCATACACCAATAATAATTTTAGGAAGTGGGTTTGAATTAATATACACGGGTAATTACCCTTTGGACCCCTTCTTAGAAATTCTCTAAGACCCTCCCATCTCTTGTGAAAACGTAGCCCCCAATACTCCATCTGTGTCCATCTGCAGTCAACATTACATTTATTTTATTATTTCCGATATACAATGTTTACATATTACATAGTCAAGCCTACGACCATACATTGTATTCACATTAAATATCACTAACATGGGAATTAAAAATGAGGATTTTATAAAGGTGAGGGTAAAATGATCTTGCTTTAGTTAGCAAAGAAGAATAAAAGCAAAGGGAGAAATTACACTAGAAGAAGTGCATCCAATAACTAGAGGCTTGAGAGCCCTACAAGGGATGTATGGAAATTGGATATGCACTCTGTAACAAGGAAAGTTGGGGATAAGACAATATATGAAAAGCTACAATTACATAATTAAGGAGATTTAATTCCTAGAAGAACCTTTTGAGGTGGAAATCCTTTCATTAGATATTAGGGATCTAGAAGTGGGGGCTTTAATTCCTAGAAGAACCTTCTGAGGTGACAATCCTTTTATTAGATATTAAGGGTCTGGGAGTGCCCCTAAAATGAACAGGATTGAAAGGGAAAGTATCTCAATTAAAACTAAACATTGTGTTTGAAAAGGAAACAATAGTATAACGAGAATTGTAATACCTAGTCAAATTATTTCAAGGAAATAGTACTATAAGGGGAATTCTAAAAACTAGTCAAATTATTTCAAAGGTATGTCAATGCATAGTAGTATGCAGAATGTGTCAAATGGGAGTGACTACACTTTGGACACAAAATAGTTTACAAAGAACCTTGTAACTAGGTGCCAATTGTGACTAGGTGTTAAGCCCGTAACAATAACCCTCATTCATTATCATTACATTAATTAGAGTTATGTTAATGTATTACTATTACTTTGTAGCTCTCTTCATCTCCTATATATACATCAAGGAGACTCATTTGAAATATCATCTTAACTTGTGCATTTGATATATTTTAATATGAAGTTTCCCCCTCAAAAGAGGATTTTTATTCATTCACTCATTGACATTACCAAATTGAGCCTTTTTTGTGTTTAGATTTCTATTTGGTACATAACATTCGATATTAGAGTGGGCGATCCTTGGTTTGGCTCATTCAAACAAGAAAATATGATCTCAAAGAGAATGTCAAAGACATGATAGAGGAACTTATGAAGGAACTAACAAGCTTCCTTATCCTAATTCTCCTTCTCAAAAAGAGGATAAGGAAACCAAGAAGATTGAGTCCCAGCCACATATGGAAAACATTTTAACACAATTGGAGAACAAGAGGAATGAGTCCTAGTAGCACATGGAAAACATTTTATCACATTTGGAGAAGAAGAGGATTGAGTCATAGACACTTGATCAATGATCACTCTAAATATCCTCGCCATCATGATTTTAACTCAAGACCAAGTAACTACTTCATTCCCAAGATTGATGTGAGGAAGTATGGTGGTAATTATCCCATGACATGGATATTATAGGTGAATATTTCTTTGATATACACCAAGTTCCAATTCTCCAAAAAAGTAACTATTGCATCCTTATATTTAAAACATGATCAGTTTGTGTGGCCTTGATGACTTTGTGAATGAAAAAATGACTCTATTGTTTTTTGGTTCATTATTAATGATGAATTAATAACACATTATGGAGATAGTATGAGTCACATGTTGGACAATTGGTTTGGACAGTTGGTTGTCATTGATATAAACTCTTGGATATTGATGTCAACCCTTGGATAGGTACAAAATCCCTAGAGATATCGTTGATATTTGTGGTGAGTTAGTTGTCATTGATGGAGTGGTTGATGTTAGCAAATGTGATGGGTGTAGTCTACATGAAGCACCATAGGTGTGGTTATGGAACCCACATTTGATCGAGGAATAAAGACATGAAGGATAGTGTATATGAAAGTAAGATTATCATAGATGGATAATACACGTCATGTCGTTTCTGGTGATATGTGGTACATCACGTGGCTCCTTATGGTTGAGGAGATATGGCTTTGTAAATATTGGAGGACCCTCAAGAATAATCTAGAATCTCCTAGAAGGTCAACAAGAAGTCAAATACTCTAGAAGCATCTAGAAAGTATTCAAGAAGTTTGCTAGTCAAAGTGGTTGTGACAAGAAGTTAATTATGGGTAAAGTAGTTGTAACAAATAAATTATTAGTTTACTAATTATGGGTAAAGTAGTTGCAACAAGAAAGTACAAGTTGACCCTAAAATTAAGAAAAAAGGTAAAATAGTTATGACCCTAAAATGAGGAAAAAGGGTAAAATTATTAGTTTACTAATTATGGGTAAAGTAGTTGCAACAAGAAAGTACAAGTTGACCCTAAAATTAAGAAAAAAGGTAAAATAGTTATGACCCTAAAATTATGAAAAAGGGTAAAACAATGATGACCCTAAAATTAGGAAAAAGGGTAAAACAATGATGACCCTAAAATTAGGAAAAAGGGTAAAACAATTATTACCCTAAAATTAGGAAAAAGGGTAAAGAAATTGTAACAAGAAATTAATTAAGGGTAAAGTGGTTACAATAAGAAATTAACTAAGGGTAAAGTGGTTGAAAATAAGTTAAATGGAAGAGTATAAATACACATGAAGAGTCTCTCATTCCCACACACAAGTTCATTGAATATCTATCTAGTGAACACTTGATCTATTGGAGAATATGAGGCAACAATGATGAGGAAAAGTAAAGGAGATGCTTGTTCTATATTGCAACAAGGTATGATGATACAACAAGGTCGCTACATGATTAAAGGTATGTTTATATGCATGTTTTTAAGGTTATATATTGGTGATGGTGTGGTACATGTTGAGGTATATTTTGGCAATGTTATGATGCTTGGTTTATGAGATATCTTTTGGTATATGGTTGAGGCATATCATGAGTGAAAGACACATGTTTGAGGTACATAGCTTATGTATGTTGGAACTTGTTTGGTACATTGTTTAGATGCATATATTGATGAGGTTATGGTACATGATTGGTGATGTTATTACATGATGTGACATATCTTGGTGATGATATGGTATAGGCTTGATGTACATTGTTTATGTACATGGTTGATACATGGTATGGTACATGACTAATACTTGGTATGATGTTGATGTAAATGATTGATGGTTGAGTCATATGGTACATTTCATGGTGCATGGTTGATGCATGGTTTGGTATAGGTGTTGGTGCATGGTTGATGCACAATTTGGTACAGGTTGTGGTACACAGTTGATGCTTGGTATGGTACATGTTGATGGTTTGTTACATGCTTGATAGAGGGTTGTGTTGGAGATGTTAGACATCTAGTTGAGAGGTATCCTTGGTATATAATCCATGTGAGAGGATTTTATTGAGTATCGGTTATAGTGACAGGTTGGAAAAGTTGATAGCTGGAGGTTGGATATAGTGATAGTTTGACAGGTTACAGGTTGATGTGAAAGTGATAGTGACAATGACAGTGGCAGTGATAGTGACAATGATTGTGGTAGTGACAGTTGGTCTACATTTATATTTCAGGGTGTCATGACGAGGAAATTAAAGGGGGTTTTGGCCTCCTTCCATTTGGTGTCAGAGAAATCAGGGAGTTGGAGCTTCCTTTAGGTTGGAGCATTAGAATCGGGGGGCTGTAGCCTCCTTCTGGTTGAAGCCATATAATTCAGGGAGTTATATATTCCTTCAGGTTGGTGCCTGTAAATCAGAGGGTTGGTGCCTCCTTCCAGTTAGTGCTGGAGAAATAGGAAGTTGGTTCTTCCAATGAATGTATTCTTTGATATATAAGAAAGAATTAACTGGTTTTCTCCCATTTGGGGTTCCATATAAATTTTGGTGTATTGTGTACTTGATGTGATGTTGTTGATATGATGTTTCTTATATGAAGAGGAAGAACAACAAAAGATGGAAACTTCTCAAGATCCAAAACTATAGGATACTACTCCAACCATATATTGTCATGCTTTGATTGGAATCAACACCCCTCAAACTCTTAAGATAGAAGGATACACCAAGAAAAACAAAGTAATAGTGATGATTGATTTGGTAGTACCCATAACTTCATTAACTACAAATTAATCAAACTTCTAGAATTGCTTTATATATCGAGCACTAGAGTTTCAAGTAATGATTATAGATAGAGGTACCATAAATTTTTCAAGGAAGTACCATATTATTAAGTTCATTAGGGGATTATTTCTTGGATAGCCCAATGATTGAAATCCAAATGGACGGTGATGATGCTGCATACAAGATCCAATGGTTACATTTGTTGGGAACACTGGATTTCAATTTTCAGGAACTTTTCATGATATTTTTATCGAATGGATATGAAACTAAAATCAAAGGTATGAAAGACACCATATAAAGTGATATTCTCTAACATCATGAAAACATTGTTAAAAAAGGGAAACCCAATATTAATTGCACAATTACGCTCACTATATGTTTAAACATCTAAACCCTATTTTCCCTTCCATTTTCAAATAGTTATCAACAATGATTCCAAGGTATTTATCGAGATGACCAAAGGTATTACTCTTGATTGAGAACATGACC
This sequence comes from Picea engelmannii, assembly GCA_009831015.1. Taxonomy (NCBI): domain Eukaryota; kingdom Viridiplantae; phylum Streptophyta; class Pinopsida; order Pinales; family Pinaceae; genus Picea; species Picea engelmannii. The sequence goes on from ML821190.1 coordinate 26,052, forward strand.
ATGCTATTCCATTTATCATAGAGAGACTTCCTTCTAACATATAACCTTATGGATACCTTGTTGACTATTAATATAGTCACGGTCTTCAATTTAACATAATTGAGCGTATCATTCACATAACACAATCCACTCATCCATAAACATCATAAATTTATTACCATTGTATGAATCATAACCCACATAACATAAAAATTAACACATCCTAATTGATAACACCATAAATTATAATGGGAAAAACATCAAAGCAAGGAAAATACTCTCAATGATAATATGACTTATCTCAATTCATTCTATTGTATCCCCTTACAATTATAGTTATTTATGATGGTATACTAGATATCAAAAACAAAAATGTGCACATTTATATATTTCACTATCAAATACTCTATTATATATATACATTCCCCAATTTGCTTGGGTTAATCCAATGGCCAAGAAATCCTCCTTTGTGCTTTCCTTGTCTAGAAAAGAAGTCCATTTTGGTCTTAGTTGGGGGTTTATATAGTCAAAACTATCTCCTAGAACACTTGGTATCCTCCTAGATACTCTTGTGTGTTTTCCTTTGTCATAATTGTGTCTATCTTGGTGTTATCTCTAACACCTCCCCACCCCACCAGGTTTGTGTGTCCTTCCGAGTTTGTTTATTCTATGTTTTTGGGTACCTATATTATTTTTCTTATGAATTACTCATTTTATTTTTCTATTATCCTTTCCCAAATATTTCAATGCTAATGTACTCAGATGCATCCCATCTTAATTGTTTTTCTAATATGTTTGATTATCAACCTTATTTCTAAGGTGCTAGCATATTTAACAAAAACCATGTGTAGGTCCTTTTTTACCAAATCATATTTGAGCTCATATTCCCAAGTGGTCAACAATCTATCTAATATCTTATGTATGAACTGATCCCCCCAATCATGGTGCTAATATTATACTTGTTTAGGTCTCCCTCAAGTTTTGATTCTTCTATGTGGATAACCTTTTATAACTTTGTTTTTTCAAGTAGGTGGTCAAAACCTTTTTTTATTAAACAACTTGATCCCCATTATTTCTTGTGAATTTTCCACCTCTTGGAGTGGCTTGTATTTGTGTCCCTCCATTTCTACAATTGTTCTTGCAGGGTGGATTGTTTTCTAATCCTTGATTTTGTCTTTATTATGCTCAGTTCAAAATTTTCTTCCCAATAATTATTGAGCTCGAATTGTACCATGTTCCTACTCTACTTTGATAGCTCACACATTCCCTTCTCTAGTTTTGTTCTTGTATGTTTAATTTTTACTACTATGTCCTACTAGATATGTTTGTGATCATTGAGCTCATGCATACCTTTGTAGAGTTCGATCATTACTTTTTTTTAGTTGTGGTGCATTGTTTTTGTTTCTTTGTTGTTTTTTCTACTCTTTCTGAGTAAATCCTTTTTGCTACTGCTTCTCGTGTTAATCAGATTTCTTCATCATCTATGCTTCTCCTATGGACTTCTACATTGGGAAAGACATATCTCATTCTCTAACTGTGTTAGTTGTCCCTATAATTATTTTATCTCCACATATTTAACCTTTATCTTCTTCTTCATGTCTCTAAAAATTTTGGCCATCATCTCATGTCCCACCTAACAAAATAGTAGATTTTCCTCTTTTGAGGTTTGTGCTTGTATTTTGATGTATCATATAATTTGATGATTCCATCAGGATTCAAGGTTTATATAATACCTTTGAAACTATGAAAACTACCTTCATTGTCTCAGAAACCATGATAGAATAGTTGCATGTGTGTTCTATCTTTCATCTCTTTGTATTTCCTTTTTCTATCAACATGGTTTCTAGGTTGACTCAATGTCTATTTTCTTGCTATTGCATCTTCTGTATGTGTTTCCTTCTTTTTCTTGGTCTCAATTTTTGAGGGGTTGGTTTTGGCATTCTCCAAATTCTATCCCCAATTTTTGGCTATCTTACTAAATGATTATTAGGTCCTATGTTGTTTGGATTTCATCCCTGTGGTTTTTTCTATTCTCCTTCCCTTCTCTTATTCACTTTCCTGTTCACTTGAATCCTTGATCTCTTGCACTTCATTTTTCTTTTCTTCCTCCCTCTTCTTCATTTCTTCTTCCTTCTTTCTATCTTCTTCTTGTTTTCTTTCTTCCTTGCTTCTTCTCTTCCTCTTTTCTCTTTTCCTTTGCTTACTTCTCTTCCTATGATTTCTTCTTTCCTTTCTTCCTCTCTCCTCTTTTCTTTATTTTTTATATTTTCCTTTGCTTGATTCTTCTCCTTAACTTTTTTCTTTTGTTATTCTTCCTTCCTTTCTTCCTCTCTCCTCTTTTCTACCCCTTTTCTCTTTTCCTTTTTTTTCTTCTTCTCTTATGTTCTTTTATTTTCCTCTTCTTTCCTTATATCCTCTGCTTTCTTCTTTTCCTATTATTTCTTTTGTTCCTTTTCTTTCTTCTTTTCCTCTCTCCTTTTATTTTACTCCTTCCTTTTCTTTCTTCTATTCTCTCCCTTGGTCAATGTCTGTATATTTGTCATTAGACTAGTTTCCGTAGTCATTTATTTCTTGATTTTCCTCTTCTACCATATTACCTTTCTTTGTTTTTTCATTTCCGATGACCTCATGATTTGAAGTTCCCTTTCCCTCATTTCTTCTTAATTTTTTGTTCTTATGGTTTCATATTCTTTGTCTTCCTTATCTATCCTTTATTCACTCTTATGTTGTAGGTTGGTCATCCTTGTTGCTTCCTCCTTCTATCCTTTTCCCTCTTCTGGTTTCATTTTCAACCTATTTTCCTTAAGGGCCTCTTGCTACTATAATGTCTCTTTATTTTGATGCTCAATCTTCTTTATTGAGTCCCAATTGCTTTGCCGGTATTAAAACTATTTTTTCTTCTTTTATAGAGTCCTTATACTAGTTTCCATTTTCTTCTCCTTATTCTTTTATCCTTAGGTGATAAGGACTCTAAGTTTCTTAATCATTCTTCCATGCTTTGGATTTTATGTTTGTATCATTCCTTCATGTCCCGATTTAGGATTTAGTGGGTCTTTGTTACCTCACACTCTTGCAACACCTTGCTATTTCTTCCCTTGATATATCTTACACTATTGTCTTTTGTTGTTGTTTTCATCTTTTGCATGATTATTTTCTAATAATTGTATTTGGCTTGAGCTAGGCCCTTATTCCTTCTTTTTTCTTCCTTATGGATTCAAATCATTCTTTATCTGTGTTGAGGCTATCTCCTTGACCTTTATTTGATGCCTTGTTATTGGTTCAACTATAAGTGTTGCTTCCCTTTTTATTAGTTCAACCTATGCTTGTACCTTTTCTACCTTTTATTTCTCTAATAGCGGTGGTTGTGCTTATTTATCCATGTCGCTAACAATATCCTTATTTTTGTCCATCTGCAACCTTAATTTATTTCTTGTCCAGGCTCTCAAATTTCATGCCTAAATATATTCATTGACATCTTGGTTGATTGCTTCATTCCATTAGTATTTCTCTCCTCTTTTTGCACCTCAAGGTCAATTGGGTTCATCAATGTTTTTATGTGTTTTCATTTTCCTTATCTTATTATGATTTCCTTGATTCATCATAGTTGTATCCTCCTTTTTCTTGTCCTTCAAGCCCTTATGTGTTGGGTATGTGTTATATTATTTGCATGAGTAGTAGTGTCTGAGCGTTTGTGCCGGATGCGCAGGGGTTCGGGGGCAGCGCCCCCGTTTTTTTTTTTTTTT
>ML821190.1:29793-41715 GCA_009831015.1 Picea engelmannii
GCATTTTCAGGACCGCATTATATTTAGGTGGTTTTTCGGCACATGGTTTCTTTGCCGATGGTTTTCTATTTTCGGTTAAGGAATTAGGGTTTTGGACTAATCCAGGTCATTGGGTTAGGGTTTTGGATTCCGCTGGCTCCTATATGTATTTTTTATTGTAAACATTGTAACACGATGAATGAATATAGAATATGTTGGTTTTCCCGGTTTGGGTTTCCAGGGGAAAAATATCTGTGTAATGTTTGTATTTTCCATTGTATCTTTTCTGTTCTTTTATGAATATCTGTTTGCAGTAGATATTGTACAAGGTTAGAATTTACATTATGATCATGATGTTTTGACTTCATCATCGAAGATTTATCAATTTCTTTTTATTATCCTTGGTTTCCCAATCTTAGTATTATCGTGAAATCTTCTTCTAAGTATGGTTGTCTTCTCTAGCCGAAATTCACTTTTCAATACTTCTTTGTCAATACATTTGTAGGGTTATAATATTCTATTTTTTTTAGGATAAAATCATTTTTAGGTTGATAAGCTTCCCAACCAACCGTTCTATTGTTTATTTGTTGAATTGTTCACCTATCCATACTTGTGGGGGTTTCCATGATGCTCAATTGATCTTCTTTTATGATAAGTATCGAAGTTAGAGATGATTCTACACTACAAGGATAACACCTTCTAACATAGGTTTTTGTGAAGGATTTTCGTGTTACAAGATTTGGAAAATTTTTCAAAAAAAACTTTGCTATTTGAAGTGGAGGTTTTAACAAATGTTCCATATAACTAAATTTTTTTTGGGCAGGCGAAGGTTTTATTTTTTAGTGCTTGTATTGTTAAAGTGCACTAGTTCACCCTTAATACAAAATAACTGGTGCATATAGATAAATTAAAAAGCACCGATGATTTTATATATAGTGCGCACAAGATTCACCTTTTTGTTGTATGCAATACTGATTCTCTTATAATTGTTACACACTAGTTCCACATTGTTTGCGTATGCAACACCGATGCTTTGTAAGTTAGTTAAGCCCCAATGCTTTCTATGTCAGTTGTATGCAACATCGATTATGTACGCCTCGATGCTTGTACAATTTGTGCATCTTGGTGAGTCTATTACTTTGTGCACTGAAGGGTGGTGAAATTTTGAATATCGGAGATGAGATGTTGACATTATTACTTGTTACTAAGCACTAATGCATATATTGTATTAAACGCACACGTGCATATATTATATTTAAAGAACTGGTGTGTATTATTAACATGCGCATTGTGAAATGTTGAAGTGATAAATATAATCACATGTTATATCATTTAAGGAATGGTGTTTTTTCTCAATATTTGGCACCAATCCTTAAATATATTTAATAGAAATTGGTGCGTATAAACCCTTAATACACATAAATTTCTATATTATGACAAACATCGTTTAGTGAGTTCATAAGAATACATTGAATCGATATGTATATATTTTAATCAATTGCATTTTTTTTTTTAATTTTCAATTAATCATCTCAAAATCAAATATTTTTTACAATAATATTGTTTTTATATTATTTTATTGCATTTTGATATAATGATTGCATTAATGCGTTATCCAATGGATTACACCTATGTTCTTTTTAACAATGTAAATCATCCACATATTAATTATCAACAACACAACATTTTACAACATTCTACAATGCAATAAAATAAGAAACCCATTTTATTATATATGAATAAGAGACCCATGGTCATACAAAATGGGACAACATAAAGGTCCACAATAATCAAAATGCAAACAACAACCAATTGTGTAAGATAAAAAAAATAGGTAATTTTTACACTTATTGGTAACATGTTCTCATGCAGTCAAGACAATATGTCGAGTACATTAATCAAAATCCCTGATTTTTACAGACAAATATTCCAAAACATACAACTTGTAGTAAAATTCAATTATGTTGATTTTCATTCATCACTTGAATTGATGCCATCACTCGAGCTATGTGCATGCCTCATTTCTTCATCACTTGAATTACTGTCATCACTCGAGTTGTGTGCATGCCTAATTTATTCATCACTTGTAGGAGATATTGTACTTTGGTTATTTAACCTAATTGTTTCTTGATCGACTTGTTTTTTATGTTCATCCTCTACACGTTCCATATAAAAACATAGAAATAAAGTGTAATACGTAAATTTCAATTATATATAGAGAGAGAGAGAGAGAGAGAGAGAGAGAGAATACCAACATGAACCTATGATAGAAATTGGCAAGGCCTGAGAAGCTTAGAAGCTGAGTGAGTGTGGTCGGGGATGGCCATTCACGAATGACCTGGATCTTCGCTGGATCAACTTGAAACCCATGCATATCAACAATGTAGCATAGGTATTGGACCTTGTTCATTCCGAAGGAACATTTTTCCAAATTGGCATATATCGTGTGTTGTCACAAAGTTTGTAGAACCAACTCTACCCAACTCTTGCTGAAGATGAGGATGGCATCAAAATGCACCACCACAAAAGAATTGGTGAAATGATGCAAGATAACATCCATCATCCTCATGAAAGTTGCTAGGGCATTCATCAAGACAAAGTGCATTACCAACCATTCAAAAAGACCTTCTTTGGACTTGAAGGCAGTCTTCCATAAATCGGTCTACTCTATTGGGACCTGGTGGTAGAAGGACTTTAGATCAATCTTACTGAAGTATTTCCCCACATTGAATTGGTCAAGGAGATCATCAATTTAGGGAATTGGGTACTGGTTCCTAACTGTGATTTTATTTAGTTCCCGATAATCAATGCATAGTCGCCAGGTCCCATCTTTCTTCTCCACAAGAACAATTGGCCTTCCACAAGGTTATGAGATTGGTTAGATGTGCCTCTTTTCGAGAAAATATTGGATCTGATGCTTGATTTTCTCTTTTTCTAATAAAGAGTGATGATAGACTGACCCATTGGGTAGCGGTGCACCTGGGTTCAAATCGATTGAATGCTTGCCCTGACAGTGCATAGGTACCCCAATGGGTGAGGAAAATATGTCTTTGTATTCTTCCATGACCTTATCCACTTACTTTTGCTGTGTGGAGAGACCTTCCATGGAGGCCATGGATGTGGCTGCAACCTTCTGCTCACTTTGAGCACAAATCACAGAGAAGACAAAATTCTTGGTATGAGAGATGACCTTCCTACATTTCTTGGCAGAGAGTAAGGAAATGATAGTAGGTGGGACTACCTCGAGTATCTTGTACAATTTCTTGTCCAAAGTAATAATAACACTACGAGGCCTAGACTCATATACAACATGACGTTTACATAAATATGGTTGGCCCAAAAGAACATCACAAACTTCAAGAGGGGTGACAACACACAATACTTCATTTTTGAAGGGATTGATGTCGTAGGGAAGGTGACATTGTTGGATGACGCGGAGATCACTTCCTTGGGGAGTCATTCGATGGTGTATGATTGTGGGTGTGGTGTTTTCGGTAGGTCCAACTGCTTGACGACCTCCTATGAGATGAGGTTCTACTGGATACTACTTTCAACGATGAAGTGCAACTGAGTACCCTTCACCCACATCTGTGAATGAAAGAGGCACTCACCTTCCTCTGGTTCATCAGGTTCACTGTGATGGATCTTGGTGGTAGAAACAATGGAACTAGGTTTTGTGTCAATGATCCATCTCCCTTTTTCTGTTTTTGACTCAGATTCATAACCCACATATGATTAAGAGGCTTTCACGTCAACCACCAATGATTACTTTGAGTGTCATTTAGCGGTATTATGCTAAGGGATCTTATGGAACTCGCACCACTTCCCAGTGTCTTTATTTGTCTTCCTATTTTCCTTATTTGTTTGTATCTTAGATTGGTTGTCCTAAGGATGTCCATCCTTGCTCTGTCCTTTGTTCTGCAGGTTGGGGCTACCTTTTCCTTGCTTCTTCTTTGAGGGGTTCGCAGACCCAAACTGTTGCGAATTTTGTTTAAGATTTTTCTCGATTTTGACAACATATTGATAGGCCGCGCCCAAGGATGAGATATCTAGAAACTCCATTTATTTATGGATGTATCTATGCAGACCATCATGGTACTTGAGCACCAAATTTTTCTCATAGTCTTTGATACCCAGCTTGGTTTGCAAGGTATGGAAGACATTGGTGAACTATGACACTATTTGGTCCCTTTCTTGCTCTAGTGTGGTCCATCTTGTATATAAGTTGTCATAACTTCCAACAGGGTAGAATTGTTCCTTAATAACATCCCTGAAAGAAACCTAAGTGGGTGCGACTAAAAATAATGTAGATTCCTCTGTTGCATTTTTCTCATAGAAACTCTCCCACCAATCTTTCACATGGGGGATGACCTTAAGGAGCACAAAAATGCAATCTTTTCTCTATAGGAAAAAACTATGGACAAAAAAATACCTTTCTAGAAGGTTTAACAATTTGTTTATAACATCTACATCTATTTGACCTTCAAATATAGGAATATCAAAATTGATTTATATCTTGAAGGGGGAAGAACCTCCGCTCGAGGAAGATGCATCACATGTGGGCAGTCGCCGAAGGATTTGCGTAAAATTATCCATCATCTAGTTCCTCTGTTGCGTTAGAGATTCCTCAAGAAATATTTTAAAGGGTTCTCTTGCTTAATCGTCTCTCTTTTATGCCCCCATGGGTGGCAGTCAGGTTCAGTGAGGGAGATATTGAAAAGGCTCAACTGGTTCAAGTCCCAACTACTTATATGTTGACCTTGTTGGGGACATGCACATAGAAGCAAATGAAGAGTAGACCGCTCTAATAACACTGATCCGGATTTATGAGTGGAATGAAATGAAACACATATCTATAACATTGAAACAAAGATACAATGAACAATAACATATATACAATGAAACTTAACTTCTCTTCAATAAAGAAATCTGTTGAATCTGTAAAATGCAGAATGAAACAATCTTGCTCGAATGGTGGTAGTTAATCTATGAGAAGAGATGTGGCAGCTACGCTCATTCTCCTGAGAAAATTAAAATGAGGCATCTGGGCCTTTTTATCATCCACAAGTAATCAGAAAACCCTATAAATCCAAAAACCTAACCCTAGGAGATGAAACTCCAAAAGTCATGTGGACCCCGATGGGGTAAGTTGGTACATCAACTTCCTGACGTCGTAACTTTTGCATACAATATCCATTTTAGGCGCACGCTAGCTCATTGGAAAGGTATATCATAGGATTTTGTTTTCCATCACACTTTGAATCTATCTATAGTGTGACTATGGTGAGCCCAAAAACGCTGTTTAGGGCCTCAAAACGACCCTAGATGTTTAAGACCCAAAAATCTAGAAAAATACTACCAAGATGAAAACTGTATGTGAGCCAGTTGGAAGAGGTGGGTGGCCATCAATATGCACCTGAATCATGCCATACCTTATTATTTATCCATGCTAGTAACTAGTCAATATGGCCATGAATATCATCAACTCAACCTTACCATCATTGAAGGCCTACCGACCTCACTAGTGCTATATATGCACATACAAAAAACTTGAGGTGTGGCAGTCATGTGTGTAGAAATTTCAATACAAATTATGTATTGCCTGGATTCTCCTGATCTAACAATTATATGCCACTTTTAAATACAAAATTGCTTCTACTAATATTCTTGCATAATTTAAAACACGATCGCCAATTGCAATATCAAGAAGAAAGATCAATCGCACATAACACATATGTTTTTTTGGGAAAGAATAAAGATGAAAAACCCCACTATCATATATTATGTATATCATGGATCATGAAACAATCTCATACAAAACTCTAATCCAAGAGCTCTTAGTACAATACAATCGTCTCACACTGTCATACAAAAATCAACAAATACATGTGCCAATTCTCTGTCTCCAGAAAGCCTGCCTCCTTTGCGCAATCCCTGCTAATGGAAAACCTACAAATAAATTCGAATTCCTCTTTCCTAGGCTGCACATTTCTCATGGGAAAATACATAATCGCTTCTACTAATATTCTTGTGGAATTTAAAACACGATTTCCAATTGCAATATCAAGAAGAAAGATCAATCGCACATAACACAGATGTTTTTCTAGGAAAGAATAAAGCTAAAAAAACCACTATCATATATTATGTATATCATGGATCATGAAACAATTTCATACAAAAATATAATCCAAAATATCTTAGTACAATACAATCGCCTCACACTATCATACAAAAATCAACAAATACATGTGCCAATTCTCTGTCTCCAGACAACCTGCCTCCTCTGCGCAATCCCTTCTAATGGAAAACCTGCAAATGAATTCGAATTCCTCTTGCCTAGGATGCGCATTGCTCACGGGCACATCCACTGTGTGTGTGATTGTATGAGTGCACTTCACTCAAATCACAACTGATAGCCAAACTGTCCCTTTCACCTGTTATCTCAACTGGGTTTCCACTGGATCTGACATGCATGTAGTTAACAGTGGTAAATCTTCAGTTGCATGTGAGATCACTGATTGTGAATTAATTAATAATTAATTCATTGAAATCTCACTAGTGTAAGTTTAGTTACAACTAGTGCAATTGAGATTAACTCACTTAACTGAGTTAAACTACTTCACAACTCACATAACTACACTTATAACTCTGTTACAACTTCAAGTCACTTAGTTACAACTAATTCAACTTCCATGTCCCACCAGTCAACCTTTGAACTTGAATTTCCTATAGCTAACTGATTTTCCATTTCAGTTAACTATTTCAAGTAATTATGAGATAATAGATTAATATTTATTGTCCAATTTATTTAAGGGAAAAATAAATTAGACACACATTTCTTGTTGACTTTTCAACACTCCTTCTCAACAAGAAAGGGATTATCCTTCACCCCAATCCTATCTCTATGGTATTCAAATTTTCTCCTGGTGAGCGACTTCGTCAGAATGTCTGCATCCTGATCTTTCATAGGAATGTACTGAAGCAACATGATCTTCTGCTACACACAATATTTGAGATGATGATACCGGATATCTATATGCTTAGATCTATCATGAAACACAAGATTAATCGAGAGTTTAATGCAACTCTGATTATCACAATGAATCATTGTAGGATCTAAATGAGAACCAAACAAACCAACCAAGATATTTCTCATCCAGATAGCCTCACATGCAGCTTGACTTGTTGCCATGTATTTTGCTTCCGCTGAACTAAGTGCCACGGATCTCTGTTTCCTATTGTACCAAGAAAATGCTGTAGATTTGATACTAAAGATCCCCCCTAATGTGATTTTTCTGTCTGTTGGGCCGCCCGCCCAATCTGCATCCGTGAAGCCATGCAACTTCACCTCATTTGTCTATCTGTACCATAAGCTATACTCATATGTGCCCCTTAGGTATCTTAGGACATGCTTTCCCACCTTCCAAAAGAGCTTGGTAGGCTTAACCATCGCTTGACTCAGCTAGTTAACCGCATAGAAAATGTACGATCTTGTGTTCACTAAATACATTAGTGAAACCACTAACTGTCGATAGACAATAACATCCACTACCTCTCTAGAAGTAACATCCTCTTTCCTCCAGTTTCTTGGAAGAGGAGTATCCATGGGTTTACAACCCTCCATGTGAAACTTACTTAGTATCTCCCTTGCATACTTTCCTTGAGACATAAAAATTTCACCATGTCGCTGTCATATTTCCAATCCAAGGAAATAATGAAGAAGGCCCAAATCCTTCATCTCGAACTCCTTTGCAAGGTCCTCCTTGCATGAGTGTATCATCTTCCCATCACCAGTCAGTATTAAATCATCAACATAAAGAAAAATGATTAAAATCTTACCCTTGTAGATCCATCTCGAACCTACCACTGATTTGTCAACCGGTCTTGGGAAAATTTCCCATGCACTGTTTTTGACAATGGAGTCATACTCCTCCACCATTTCATCTACCCAAGTGGGATCCTGCACTGCTTCCTGAAAGGAAGATGGTTCAGTCACAATACATTTACTCATGAGAGACATGTATCCAGTAAATCGATCAGGAGACTGTCTCTGTCTGCACTATGAATTAGGGGATCCTACATTCTGTGCATCATCTAGTCTCAATCTATCATCTTCTGTGGTGCACTTTCTGCCATTTCTGATGGATGGCTCTACCTGAGTGGTTTCCTCCACTCCATGAACCTCCTCATGTGGATGATCCACATATTGAGACTCATCTTTGGGAACCAATAGTTCCTCTTCCACATGCAACTCTAGCTCCCTTTCAAGTGACAACCGCATGGCTTTCCCCTCATCAAATTTTATATCCCGTCACATAACAATCATTTTACTGTTAGGAAAATACACACAATAATTATGGGGTGTTTCTGTGTACCCCACAAATATTCCAACTTCAGCAGTCGGTTCCAACTTCTTCCTGGCATCCTTGGTCACATGCACATAAACAAATGAGCCAAAAATCTTAAAATGAGAAACATCAAGTTTCTTACTAGTGAAAGCTTCTTCAGGTGTACTCATGCCAAGTACTCTATGAGGACAACGGTTTTTCACATAAACCACAATATTGCATGCTTCCGCCCACAAATGCATTGGTAGGCACTGATCATGCAACATCGCTCATGTTGCACCCACGATCGTTCTGTTCTTCCTCTCCACGACCCCATTTTTCTATGGGTTATGAGGCACTATGAGTTCTCTTCAAATTCCTTCTTTGCTGTAGAAGTATTTGAATTCATTAGAGATGTATTCTCCACCATTATCTCTCCTTAGAGCCTTCACTTGCTTCCCCAAATCTTTCTCCACCAATGATTTAAACTCACAGAACTTTGAGAATGTTTGATCCTTCTTCTGTATGAAGAAAATCCAACATTTACGAGAAAATTCGTCAAGAAAAATAACATAATACTTATGTTTTTCTGTTGAAGAAACCGATAATGGTCCACACACGTCTGTGTGAATTCTCTCCAGGATCACCGAAGCATGGTTCTCCTTTTCATGAAAGGTGGACTTTACATACTTCCCCATGGTGCAACCCTTGCACTGATCTAACTGAGCAAGTGTTCCCATTGGAAGTCCATTAGATATTTGCTGCATGATTTTCAAGGCTCCATGATGAAGATGGCCCAATTGCCTGTCCCATAATTCTCCCTCATCCCGGATCACAACGTTTTCTACCTTTCCCATCATGGCAGCGCAATCATCTACCTCCATCTTGTAGAGATTCTTAACTTGAATCCCTATCTTCTTGAATTGACCCATTGTTTTATGTCGCAGGAAGACTTTTCCATCTCTGAAAACAACATCATAGCCTCTGTCCTCCAACATTGCGACCAAGACCAAGTTTTTCTTCAGACCTGGAACATGCATAAAATATTTCAATTGAAATGGTTTACCTAACTCCCTTTGAAAGGTAATGGTACCAATGCCAGTCGCACTGTATCATCCATCTTCGCCCATATCTATATGCATTTTGAGATCTCTCTCCTCCAAGTCATTGAAAATCTCCTTATCTCCCATCATGTGGAAGGAAGCGCCACTATCCAAATACCACACCAATCCCAATGCACTTGACGCCATGCATGCGATCAAGGAGAATTCAAGTTCAAATTGCAAGGCAAGGGCCTCACCAGCTGCAACTCCATTCTTATTCTTCTTGTGCGGACAATTAGTAGCGATATGCCCATGTTCGTGATAGTGAAAACACTTCACTTTGGACAAATCCAACTTCTTACCTTTAGACTCAAATTTTGAATGGAATTTATTCCCCTTCCCTTTCCTTGCCTTGGAAGCTAAAGAAAAATATTCTTTATCATCATGTTTTGATGAAGAGCCATCTCTGGTGTCTTTTCTGAACTCCTCCTGCACCAAATCCGACCATAGTCGTTCCCAATATGAAATTTTTTCCCTTCCATTGACAGAGTCTTGATAACTGTGCCAATTGTTGGTAAGGCCTAGGAAAGCCAATATCACCAGATCATCATCAACGAATGTCATTCCCACACTCCCCATCTCATCCCGACATTGGACAAAATTCGTGAGATATTTTGGAATGGAGTCTCCCTTCTCCATCTTGATCTTCCTGAGTTTATCTTTGAGCGCAAATTTCCTATGGTCACTGCTGTTTTGGAATATATCTGTCAAAGTATTCCTTATTGCATATAGTGTGACTTTCCCATGGAGGCTACAGGCAATGTGGTCTCATACTCCCTCCAACAAGATCCTCCTCACCTTTGACACTTTGTTTTTCCATGCATCAATATTTGCAGCATCTACAACATCTGGCTTAGGAACATCTTTGTCTATGAATTCCTTCAATCCATTGTCTTCAATTACTAACTCCATCTTGTACTTCCAAGAAATGTAGTTCACTCTTCCCTCGAGTGCATACTCTAACCTCAAGCCATTGAAAGCCATTTCGATGTTGAATCGGTTGTAGCACCGATAAAGTCTTTCTGCAAATTCGAATTCTATCCAATCACAAACTCAACTTCTGCAATCTTCTATCCTCTGATACCATGTAGAAATTTCAATACAGATTATGTATTTCCTGGATTCTCCTGATCTAACAATTATATGCCACTGTTAAATACAAAATAGATTCTACTAATATTCTTGTGAAATTTAAAACACGATCGCCAATTGCAATATCAAGAAGAAAGATCAATCACACATAACACATATGTTTTCCTAGGAAAGCATAAAGCTAAAAACCCCACTATCATATATTATGTATATCATGGATCATGAAACAATATTATAAAAAAACTCTAATCCAAGAGCTCTTAGTACAATACAATCGTCTCACAATGTCATACAAAAATCAACAAATACATGTGCCAATTATCTGTCTCCAGACAACCTGCCTCCTCTGCGCAATCCCTGCTAATAGAAAACCTGCAAATGAATTCGAATTCCTCTTTCCTAGGATGCACATTGCTCATGGGCACATCCATTGTGTGTGTGATTGCATGAGTGCACTTCACTCAAATCACAATTGATAACCACACTGTCCCTTTCACCCGTTATCTCAACTGGGTCTCCACTGGATCTGACATGCATGTAGTTAACAATGGTAAATATTCAGTTGCATGTGATAACACTGATTGTGAATTAATTCACTGAACTCTCACTAGTGTAAGTTCATTTACAACTAGTACAACTGATCTTAACTCACTTAACTAAGTTAAACCACTTCACAACTCACATAACTACACTTATAACTCTGTTACAACTTCAAGTCACTTTGTTACACCTAATTCGACTTCGATGTTCCACCAATCAACCTTTGAACTCAAATTTCCTATAGCTAACTGATTTTCCATTTCAGTTAACTATTTCAAGTAACTATGAGATAATAGATTAATATTTATTGTCCAATTTATTTAAGGGAAAAATAAATTAGACACACATTTCTTGTTGAATTTTCAACACTCCCTCTCAACAAGAAAGGGATTATCCTTCACCACCACCTACCTATTTGCAAGTGGTAATATGTCTCCTCGCTGAAATAAAAAACATCTACGCCCACCCAATGTAGGTACCATGGATAACCCTCTCTACAATATCATATAACTGCATGAGATTCGACGTGGTACATACAATTCCACGAGTCACACCACTCTAGAAGTTATCACCCATATCTCCAACCTCTCTATATAATGAAGGTGTATCACTCGATCATGCACAACTAACTCATCCATGCAATGTATATCGATGAATTAATCCAAATCCCTGTCACAAGACCTCATAGGTAGGTTGTTGCTGACAACTCTATACATCAACATGTCCATCAAGAAGTAGAAATCCTACATGGTGAGCTCAATGTTCTCTACATGTACTATGAATTCCTTAGCATATGCATCTAAATACTCCATAATCGTGGAGAGGATGAGGGAATCTACTCACATCAGTGGGTTATCAAGGAACTTGAATAACTAGTGGCA
>ML821190.1:45976-63291 GCA_009831015.1 Picea engelmannii
TATATAAACGAATTAAACTAAAAAGAAAATTAAGAAAAGTCAAAAGAGAAAAGGGGGGGAAACCTAAGTAAAAAAAAAGAGAATTAGGGTTGAGGCTGGATAAAGGGATGGGAGAGGGGAAAAGAAAGGGATTTTTGGCTGAGATTGGATTGTTATGCGGAGAGAAGAGAGACTGACTGATTTTCTGGTAGGAGTTGGGAAGCCTCAGCAGTTTGAGTGGTAGCTCAGCCTTGGAGGCGAGCTGAGGAGCTAGTTACTCTCTGGTTGTGTGTGGCCCCTTTGCGGCTCGGGGGGCTGAGGGGGAAGAAGAGTACCCCTAGAATTTGGCTGGGAGGTACCGGTGGGTTCTTGCGGTCGGCAAGCAGGAGCAAGAGCGGTGAGCAGGAGCAGGAGCGACATGGCGCGCGGACAACTCTTGAGAACGACGCTGAGGAAACGGTATGATCTTTCCAATTGTAGTTAGAATGCCTGGTAAGGGCGTTGTGAAGTTTATGAAAGGAATGCGTAATTTGTACTTATGGGTCTGGAATGTGTAGTTTTATTTTCCCTCGTTCTAGACTGTTGAAAAAGAAAAATGTTTACTGCTCATAGCTTTGACTGTGTCAATTCCCATTAATTATTGTCCTGGACCATGGAAATGATTATCAATTCATGTTGCACTTTCCCTGCGTTTTATAGTCAAATTCCTTTGCATTTTATGGTGAGATATCTGCGTGGGGTTTCATATTCCAGCGTTTTTATGCTTAAATCCACATAGTTTATATGGTGAGAGTCACTGCGTTTTTATAGTCTAATCCCATTGTGCTTTTGGGTGAACTTTCTCCGTGTTCTGGTTTCAATCCGGAGTGTCTCCTTCTGGCTGGGCGTTCGATTCCCTTGGACGTTGATCTCTTATGGCAGAGAGTTTTCTCGTGTGTTGCTGGGCGTTGACAGTGGACTGTTGATAAACCCATTACCGTCCGTATTGGCCCGTCCTATCGGCTGGTGGTGGAGAGATGCAGAGTTAATAATCTCTGGACACAGATTACTTAATAAGAACCCTATCCCTAGACTGTCTTCGAACGACGAATCCTTATCAGTTCATTGGTTAAGGGTCGGTACCAAAACCAAAGTCGGGTCCATGGATGTCACCATTGAGTCACTTGGTTGGGCCTGGGTTTAAGAACGCCATCGATTTAGGTTTTATGACAATGAATCTGGGTTCCCTTTCTCCATCCATGTGCAGACGATAAAGATTAGGATAAAATTTGGTTCGTATATAATGCTACAGAGATAGGAGTTGATAATATTGTTAATTGGGAGTTGTAGTTTATTATGAGTTGTATATAAATAAATGATTCCGTTGGGGAACTTGCGACCGCATTTTAAATTTCTTCTGTGACTACCATAGATAGAGCCAGGTGGAGGGCCTGCGAACTCCATCGCCCAGGACCTCCAGCTTTACAAGGAACCTATGCCCAGACCGGGCTCAGAACAACAACTACAACGATACCTGCATTATTTAGCAAATCCTGCCAAGAAGAACGCATCTGGCACCTGTCAAATCGCCCTTTTTATCTTAAACAAAACCCGTCTAGGAACTCCCAAAATTACAAGTGCATGCCTTCATCTCTGGATGAACTTTTCGATAATTATAGTGAGGCATGAATTCCTTGACCTGGTAGAACTTATCGAATTACATTTTTCATCACGTATCTTACGAGATGTCATTTACTTTATTTTCGGATAACACCTCAAGTGTAGGAAGGCCAAACTAATTGATTTTAGGTCCCAAGTCGTGCTTTGTAACTCTCACTAAGGATACACAATTGATGGCCCACACGATTTCAATTTGCACACTCCCGTCGCCCATGTTGACAGCCTGTTCTGGTAAGACTGCGTCTAGACAGAACCCCTGCGCGATAGCTCAAACGAATAATTCTTGCAGACAGCGTATCCTGCGTATCACCGCCAGCCCGTCGAATCTTACCCTACAGGTATCTTTATTACTGTCGGTCATTATTGTAGCCGCCTGTTGAGCTTATCACGTGGTAAATCGGAAGATAACGTCCTTAATTTATTTAAATTCTGTTTCTTACCATGCCTTTAACCTTACCGTTGGCTCGTTGCTCACCTTTTTCGAGAATTCTTTTCTTCTTTTGACCCTTCTAACACTAAATACCCATTTGCGTTAAGAATTTGATAACCACCATCTGCCTGTAATTAATCACCCATTTACCTTTTGTTCACCTTCGTGCAGCCTACTTCGGGGGGGGTTATTCTATAATTTCAGCAATCTACTTTTTTTTCTACAATAAAAAAAACCTCCCCTATGTTCGCCAACTTTTTCAACCAACATTTCTCTTAGTAGGTTTGTAATTGATGTTAGCGATTATTTAGGTTAGTTATGGTGTCAGTTAACGTTACTGCAAGCAATAGAAGTTGAGCTTTAGGATGTGAAGGTGAGGCCACGAGATGGTTATTTACTGTTGAGTTATTCATGAGACAGTTGTTAGGTGTTCATTGTTAATGAATATAATGGCGATAAATGTCTGAAGACCTTCGGCGCCATAAAGTGACAATGGTCATAGTGATGTCCGAGTAAATATGCAATGATTGATAATCCGGATGATAAGGCAAGTGTTTAATGGATGCAACGATTAGGTTTTGATAATGGCAATGAGTAGGTAAAGTAGCACCCCCTCATTGCACGACAAGCGAGATAATATAATATTGATTATTATTTTGGCGTGTTGTAAATGTATTGTCCTTAAATTAATCGCTCTAAAATTTATTGACTAAGGGTAAAGAGTGATCATGAAAGGGAATATTAATATGCTGTACTAAATACTCTGGTGTTTACTACTGCAGTTCAATATATGGTTTTACATAGTATAATATTGGTTTTATTATTTGTATCTAATACGGTGGCGAATCCTATGGTTTAATACTAAGCGGATTAGTATGATGATTAGTATTAAGGGGTAATAACAAGTAGGTTAATATTTGGGTTAAACATTGTGGTTTAATATTGAGGAATAACTTGGGTTTTAAATTTTGGCCTTAATGTTAATTGCGTATAGTAAAGATAAGGTCGATGCTATTTCGTTAAACGGTGGTGATAAGGTAATGGAACATCTATTGTTTAGGTTAATAATCATAGGATGTCATGATGCAACGCAAATATTGGTTGTGAATGTTTTTGGCAAGGTCGTTATAACTTAATGAAATGGTGATACTACTTTATGGCAATGATACTGTAATTTCGCTTATTGGGTTAACACCTATAGGCGTAAGGTGACCTGCTAGCTTGGCAAGGTTAGTGGGATGTAAGAGTAGTATGTTATCTTTTCCCGATAAGGATATGGTATAGGTTACTTGTCCTAGATTAGCTTATATAGTGTAAGGTCTGGAAACTAAGTACCATAACTTATTGGGGTTCAGTAAATGGGATTGTACTATCAATTATGGAAGCGTGGAATGGGTGGCATTTAATTGGGATGGCTATTAAATAAATTTTCTTTTTACTCGTAATAAAACTAGCGTTCAAGTTATGGCATTGTGGTAAGAATCAGGTCGTCTCAAGGGAAGGGATTATTGTTAGGTTTCTGAGTTTAAGATGCACCTCAGTGGGGTCATTAGGGAAAAGTTAATAAAGCTATATTTTATGGAGGTCCCTTACTGATGAAGGTGTCTGTTAAGGCGTGAGGTCAAGGTGATATAAATTTAATGCGTTTATTAGTCCTTGATAACGAATTGAATGTTTTGGATAAGGACGAACTTATACGTTGACTTGTTCTTGAATTAAGCACTATAGAATTAATCTGAGCTCGTAAAGAAAGGGTGTTGTTCTTAAACTTTAGGGGGTACTGGATGGGTAAAACTTTCGTGTGCTGGGTCTGATTGTGTCGAGTGGCGACGTAGAGTCTAGAGTGCCAGTTCTTCTACACGCGCGGGCACACCTTAAACAAAAGAAAAAAAAAAATTTGCACTTGTATCAGATTTGTTGACGTAACGAGGCTAGGGGTGTTACAGTTTGGGTAATGGACCCAAGTTCATTTGATGTAAATATGACTCATTATTGTCTTGTCATTGTTGATAATAAGTACAAATGTATGAACTCCAAAGTGGTCCCCTTATGGTGAAATCCCTCACGGGAAGACGCTTTGTGGATTGAGTTATCCTAGAAGTATGGTTAGATAACCCATGCTTACTTGTGGAATAATGAGACAAATTTCAGTGAATTTGTCAGTGAAAATATTCTATATGGATAGTTCTTGTCATTCCATTTTCGGTGGCATGTGGAACACCACAAAACTCCTCACGGTTAGAGAGTTATGGCCATGAGAAGCTGGAGAACCCAGGTTTGGGTAATGGACCCAAGTTTGTTTGATGGATAATGGTATGAGTTTTGATATATTTGCAGGTAATAATATTCTATATGGATAGTACCTGTCATTCCATTTCTGGTGTTATGTGGAATGTCACATAACTCCTCACGGTTTGAGAATTATGTCCTTACGAAGTTGGAGGACCCTCATATGTCATCTAGAATCCCCAAAAGGTCAAAGTAGTCAAAGTAGTTTAAGAGATTTTAGAAGGTAAATAATAAAGTGAAGTGATGAGTGTACTACAATTCAAAGTGAATACAAAATAAATTATTTAAATAATAAATTTAATGGAGAAATTAGAAGTGGGCTAACCCTAAAATAAGGACAGTGGGCAAAGTGACCTAGAAGATGTTTTTAAGGAAGCTACTTGGAGAGTATAAATAAGAGGAAATACTCTCTCATTTTAGATCACACTTGAGCATATTGAATCTCTATAGGTGTATAAGGTAACCAAAGGATATCTAAGCCGAATTTCTAAGGGAAGGTGAAGAAAAGAAGGCCAGAATTCAAGGAAGGATAAATTCTTTTGATAATGCTAGTCTCTTGTTGTTAAAGTTAAGGAAGGTTTGCAGGTATGTGATCATATTACACCAGGTCTATTACAGAGCTACAAATCATATTTGGATGATGATATTGATGAGGTATTTTGGTTGAGGTACATGTTGGGTACATGGTTGAGACAAGTAGTTGATGAGTTGGCACATACATGAGGTGTATAGTTGATGATGTTGGTACATATTGATGAGACATAGTTGATGAGTAGTTGACACATGATTGGTACATACTTGGTACATGGTTGGATGAACTTGTTTATGGTACAGTTTGATTACAGGTTGTTTGGTACAGGTTGGTGCATGGTTAATGCACTTGTTTATGGTACAGGTTGATTACAGGTTGAGGTACAGGTTGATGCATGGTTGATGCATAGTTCAGGTTTATTGGTACAAGTTTACAATGGTATATCTCACAGTGATAGTGTGAAAGTGTTTCCATCATTCTACTTCTACGTTAGGGTGGCTAGATGGGGAAAGGAAAGGTGGTTGTCGCCACCTTCCGGTTGTAGCCGAAGAACATAGGGGGTTGTAGCCTCCTTCTGGTTGTAGCCAGAGAATTGGGGAGTTGGAGATTCCCTCAGGTTGTAGCCTAAGAAACTAAGGGGTTGGAGCCTCCTTCCAGTTGCAGTTGGAAAACAAAGGAAGTTGGTTCTTCCATTGAATGTAATTCTTCAAGACATATAATAAAAATCATTCTGTGGTTTTATCCCGCTTTGGGTTTCCACGTAAAACACTGGTGTACTGTGTATGTATATGATTGTTCATTTTTTCATTTCTCAGTATTGGATGATAATTCTACATTGATATAAAACTTAGATTATTTGGTTAAAAATGATTATAATTTCTCTATTACTGATTCACCCCCCCTCCCAGTAATCCAAGAATTGGTATCAGAGATGGTTCCTTCAGAAATCAGTTTAACCACTGAAAGGTAGATCATGGAGAGAAACAACTTGTATAAAAATGGAATACCACAGTTTGATGGACAAAAGTATGCTTTTTGGAGCATAAGGATGAAGACATATATACAGGCACAAAGATTTGAAATTGGAAATCAATTGTAGATGGATACACAACACTAGCAATTCCACCAACAAATGACAAAGTAGTGAAAGTCGGCTAGAATAATTCCAAAGCCACAAATGCACTTTTGAATGGTCTCAGTGAAATGATATTCAACAAATTTGCACATTGTAAATCCACTAAAGATATTTGGGACAAGCTTCGAAATATTTATGAAGGAGATTCAAAAGTCAAAGCAACAAATCTTCAAACTTACAGAGGTCAGTTCGAACAACTAAAGATGAAGGAAGATGAGAATATTGCATCCTACTTCTTACGAGTCGATGAAATAGTGAATGAAATCATAGGATTGGGAGAAGAAATCGAAGAATCTGTAATTGTTTAAAAGGTACTAAGATCTCTTCCTATGAGATTTGACACTAAGATATAAACACTAGAAGAAACATCGGATCTAAACTCAATAAGCATGGATGAACTACATGGAATCTTCGCAGCATATGAAATGAGAACTAAACAAGAAAATGCAGATGTAAAAGAAGCAACCTTCAAAGAATCCAAAAGATCAAAGAAAAAGGAATAGAAACAAGAAGACCATAGCAACGACAGTGACGTCTCGGAAGATGATGCAGAAGTGGCCAAATTTGTCAAAAGACCGAACAAGGGAACCGACGGTAAGTATAGAGGTAATCTTCCTTAAATTTGTTTTAATTGTGATGTTATTGGTAATTTTTCTAGCAAATGTTCTCATAATAAGAAGAGAAATGATGAAGGTTACTCAAAAGGAAAACAAACATATAAAGGCAAAAGAACTACAAAGAAAGTTTTCAAAAAAGATTATACACCAAAGAAGACATCTCATCATCAGATGAAGATGAAGTCAATGACAGTGAGATAGGAAGAGTTATATTCATGGAAGTAGTAGAGTTCTATTATTTTAGTTGAAATGATGATTCAACTAAAAGCATTGGAAAAGGAATAGTCAGAATTGGGAACAAGAATACAAAGGAATAAAATGTTCTACTAGTAGAATATATGAAACATAATCTTCTAAGTGTGAGTCAAATGTGTGACCAAGGTCATAAAGTTAATTTCGATTCACAAAAGTGCGAGATATTAAAAAAAGGTTCAAGAAAATTGATTGCTACAGTTGCAAGAACTTCAAGCAACATATATGTGTTAAGTGAATTTGGAAATGAAAAGTGTTGTCTAGGAAATGAAGATGAAAGTTGGCTATGGCATAGAAGAATGGGTCACATACATTTTGATAACCTTTTCAAAGTCAACAAAAGAGAAGCAGTCAGAGAAATGCCCTAGATCACGAAACCAACCAACACTTTATGCAAGCATTGTGAACAAGGAAAACAAACAAAGACCGGGTTCAAATTAAAGGAATATTCAACGACAAGAGCACTAGAAATTGTGCGCACTGATCTAGTTGGACCAACTACAACAAAGGGTTTAAAAGGTGATCAATAATTTATGTTATTAGTTGATGACTATACAATAATGACTGTAGTTTGATTTCTCAAGAATAAGTCATAAACTTTTGAAAACTTTAAGATCTACAAGGAAATGGTTGAAAATGAAATGGATTCAAAAATCAAATGCTTGATATCTCTTCACTTCAAAAGAATTTATGGACTACTGCAGGAGTCATGGAATAACAAGGCAATTCTCTATTGCTAGGACACCTCAACAGAATGGAGTTGTTGAAAGAAAGAACAAAACAATACAAGAAATGGCTCGAACAATGCTAATGGATTCGAAATTGAGAGATATATTTTGGACATAGGCAATGCATACACCAATTCACATTCAAAATAGAGTAATTCTCAGAAACAACACTGAAAAAAATCACTACGAGCTATGGAAAGGAAGACGAGCAAATGTGAAGCACTTTAGAGTTTTTGGAAGAAAATGCTACATCAAAAGAGAAGATGGTAGAATGGGAAAGTTTGACTCTTGTGTGGAAAAATGAGTACTTTTTGGTTACTCAAGTACAAGGAAAGCATACAAGTGTTACAATATGAGATTGAATAAAGTTCTGGAAAGCATACAAGTGTTACAATCTGAGATTGAACAAAGTTGTGGAAAGCATCAACGTAACAATTGATGAAACAGGCAGACCATAATCAAAGGAATAAGAAAATGAATCAATGGAACAAACTTTCGAAGAAGAATCAAAAGATGAAAAAGAAGTAGAAGAGGAATATGAAGAGAATCCAACAGAAACATAAGAGAAAGTTCAGAAAGTGTCTCCAAAGACACGTAGCAGACGAGTACAAAAGAATCATTCTTCAGATCAGATTATCGGAAACAAAGATGCAGGAGTTGAGACTAGAAGAAGAATTCGTTCAACAAAACAAACACACATAGCACTCTTATCTACAATTGAACCAAACTGTTTTGAATAAGCTAACGAGGATGAATTTTGGAATAAGGCCATGGATGAAGAATTGGAACAAATAGAGAAAAATGACACTTGGGAATTGGTTCCAAGACCAAAGAATAAGAATGTGATCGACACAAAATGGGTTTTCAGGAATAAATTGAATGAATATGGATAGGTTACAAGGAACAAATATAGATTGGCATGTAAAGGATATGCACAGATTGAAGGAATTGACTTTGAAGATACATTTTCCCTAGTTTCTAGAATGGAAGCAATCTGTTTGATTGTAGCTTATGCATGTTCCAAAAATATTGAAGTGTATCAGATGGACATAAAATCAACTTTTCTGAATGGGGAACTTGAAGAAGAAGTCTACATTGAACAACCTAAAGGATTTCAGTTGTCATAGAACAAAAATTATGTGTGTAAATTAAAGAAGGCCTTGCATGTTCTAAAATAGGCTCCAAGAGCATGGTACTCTAGACTGGATAACCATCTACAACTGACAGGGTTCAGAAAAGGAAGTGCATAGAACAACCTCTACATCAAGCTAATTCAAGGTAATATTTTGTTAATTGAAGTTTATGTTGTTGATATTATTTTTGGTAGTGATGATGACATGTTAAGCCAGAAATTTGCAAAGGATATGCATAATGAGTTTGAAATGTCGTTACTTGGAGAACTATCCTTCTTTCTAGGACTTTAGATATGTCAAAGAAACCAATGAATTTTTATTTCTCAAACCAAGTATATCAGATAAATGCTAAAGAGTTTCGGAATGGAAGATTGCAAATCAGTTATCACTACCATGCAAACTAGTTGCAAGTTGAGCAAAGATGATGATTCAAAGTCTACAGATCAGAGGAAATACAGGTGAATGATTGGTAGCCTACTATAGGTGACAACATCTAGACCATATGTAATGCATGCAGTTGGACAGGTGGAACGATTTCAAGAAGCACCAAAGGAATCACATATAATAACAATGAAGAGGATTTTAAGATATCTCAAAGGAACAAAAGAGTTTGGATTATGGTATCCAAAAGGAAAGGATCTATCACTGATTGCCTACATAGATGCAGATTGGGAAGGTTGTATTGATGACGAATGAAGCACCAGTGGAGAAACGTTCTACTTGGGTGAGTGTTTAGTATCATGGATAAGAAAGAAACAATCATCAATATATTTATATAGAGCCGAGGCAGAGTATATTGCAACAACATCATGTTGTACACAGGTTCTTTGGATGAAACAAACTTTGACAGATATACAGGATGAGTATGATGAGCCCATTCCAATCTATTGTGATAATACAAGCGCCATCAATATCTCAAAAAACCCAATGATGCACTCCAAGATGAAGCACATTCCAATCAAGTATCACTTTGTACAGGAGTAGGTTGCAGAAAATAACATCAGAGTTGAGTATGTGGGCACAAAAGAACAAGTGGCAGACATATTTAACAAACTACTTCCACGAAAAGCCTTTGAGTATCTTCGCCAGAGCCGTAGAGTTATTTCTACTCCAAAATGAATGCTTTTGAATTCTTATCTTATATGTCTTAGATGTACACGAGGAAGCACCATAAAGAGGACAATTCAGTAACAGGGAGAAGCCCTAGATGGAAAGATACATTTTCCATTGATGACAAAGGGGGAGAGATTCATCAGATGCATAAGACAGATGCATGGTTCCAGGGGGAGCAATGGTCACAAAGATGCATAGGATAGAGGCATGTTTCCAGGGGGGAGCATGAGTGATATGACTTCAGTATTACATGACATAATTTTAGTTTTTCATTAGAGTGTTGCCGTTAATTACAAAGGGGGAGATTGTTGATTAAGGTTGGTTGTCATTGATGTCAACCCTTGAAGAAAGCCTGATAGAACAAAGGTTTGGGAAATGGACCCAATTTTTTTTGATGTAAATATAACTCATTATTGTCTTGTCATGGTTGATAATAAGTATAAATGGATGAACTCCAAAGTGGTCCCCTTATGGTGAAAGCCCTCATAGGAAGATGCTTTGCGGATTGAGTTATCCTAGAAGTATGGTTAGAGAACCCATGATTATTTGTGGAATAATGAGATGAAGGTTAGTGAATTTGTCAGTGAAAGTTTCCTATATGGATAGTTCTTTTCATGCCATTTCCAGTGGTATGTGAAACTCCACATAACTCCTCACGGTTAGAGAGTTATGGCCATGAGAAATTGGAGAACCCAGGTTTGGGTAATTGACCCAAGTTTGTTTGATGGATAATGGTATGAGTTTTGATATATTTGCAGGTAATAATATTATATATGGATAGTACATGTCATTCCATTTTTGGTGGTATGTGGAACGTCACATAACTCCTCACAGTTTGAGAGTTATGGCCTTATGAAGTTGGAGGACCCTCATATGTCATCTAGAAGACCCAAAATGTCAAAGTAGTCAAAGTGGTTTAAGAGATTTTATAAGGTAAATAATAAAATGAAGTGATGAGTGTACTATAATTCAAAGTGAATACAAAATAAATTATTCAAATAATAAATTTAATGGATAAATTAGAAGTGGGCTAACCCTAAAATAAGGAAAGTGGGCAAAGTGACCTAGAAGATGTTTTTAAGGAAACTACTTGGAGAGTATAAATAAGAGGAAATGATCTCTTATTTTAGATAAAACTTGAGACTATTGAATATCTATATGTGTCTGAAGTAACCAAAGGATATCTAATTCGAATTTCAGAGGGAAGGTGAAGAAAAGAAGGTCGGAATTCAGGGAAGGATAAATTCTTTTGATGATGCTTTCTAAGGTATGTTATTTACATGACATCTCACCATTTTCACAATAACCTTTTTTCTATAATGATTAAAAACATGAAATTGATATGACATTGAGGAAACATATCCAAGTATCTATGGTAGAAAATTTATCTTGTGGGTCGTTGTATGTTAGGGTTGTTGACTAATCCAAAACTAGTCATGTGAGACTAAAGAAAAGTTTGATGAAAATGCTAGCCTCTGTCCTCTGCATCTCTGTGACCATTTATCCCCCTAGAACCATGCCTCTTTCCTATGCATCTGATGAATCTCTCCCCCTTTGTCATCAATGTCAAAGGTATCTTTCCATCTGGGGCTTCTCTCCCCCTGAATGAATTGTCCTCTTTATGGTGCTTCCTTGTGTACATCTCAGACATAGCACCATAAAGAGAGGAAATATATCCAATTATCTATGGTAAAAAATTCATCTTGTGGGTCGTTGTATTTTTGGAATTACACTCCATGGAAACTAGGGTTTGTGGCTAGTCCTGAAACTAGTCTAAAACAAGTGTTTCGGGTAAAAACGTCATAACTTCTTCATAACAGATCCAAATTTAGTAAGACAAAATGTGTTGGTTAAAGTACAATATGTAGTATTCTGTGTAACATTTTCAGATCAATTCAAAAAATGTTTCGTGTGGGCCACACTCTACAAGGTCACTCTCTAGAATAAGCCATAATTCAACAAGGTATGGCATTTTTTCTATAACTCATTTTCTAAGAGGTTCCAAGTAGTGACACCTGGAGGAATTTCATAAAAAACACTGAAGAAAATTGTATATCCGTTTTAGATATTTATTCATTATAGGTACATAGTTATTATTATTTCAAGTTAGGGTTGTTTACTAATCCAAAACTAGTCATGTGAGACTAAAGAAAAGTTTGATGAAAATGCTAGTCTCTTGTTGTTAAAGTTAAGGAAGGTTTGTAGGTATGTGATCATATACACCAGGTCTATTACAGAGTTACAAATCATATTTGGATGATGATATTGATGAGGGATTTTGGTTGAGGTACATGTTGGATACATGGTTGAGACAAGTAGTTGATGAGTTGGCACATACATGAGGTGTATAGTTGATGATGTTGGTACATATTGATGAGTCATAGTTGATGAGTAGTTGACACATGATTGGTACATACTTGGTACATGGTTGGATGCACTTGTTTATGGTACAGGTTGATTACAGGTTGTTTGGTATAGGTTGGTGCATGGTTGATGCACTTCTTTATGGTACAGGTTGATTACAGGTTGAGGTACATGTTGATGCATGGTTGATGCATAGTTCAGGTTTATTGGTACATTTTTACAGTTGTATATCTCACAGTGATATTGTGACAGTGGTTCCATCACTCTACTTCTACTTCAGGGTGGATGGACAGAGCAAGGACAGGTGGTTGTAGCCACCTTCCAGTTGTAACTGGAGAACATAGGGGGTTGTAGCCAGAGAATTGGGGAGTTGGATCTTCCCTCAGGTTGTAGCCCGAGAAACTAGGGGGTTGGAGCCTCCTTCCAGTTGCATCTGGAAAACAAAGGAAGTTGGTGCTTCCAATGAATGCAATTCTTAAATACATATAAGAAAAATCATTATGTGGTTTTTTCCCTGATCCAGATGGATATCGGTGGCCACCCAACTTTTCCAACTGGCTCAAAATAGGTTTCTGACATTTTTGGCAATTTACTATTTTTAGCAGTTTTTACTTCCGGGGCCATTTTGAGGGCCTAAATGAAGTTTTTTTGGTATCTATCTCCTCAATGATAGCTGAATGCATGATTGAGCCCCCAAAATGAATCTCCTCGACGATACCTTTCCAATGGGCTATCACACACCTAAAACAGAGATCGTATGCAAAAGTTATGACCCCGGGAAGTTGATGTACTAGCTTACCCAAACGAGGCCCACATGACTTTTGGCGTTTCATCTCCTAGGGTTAGGTTTTTGGATGTATATGGTTTTTGGCATTCTTTCTTATTGTAAAAAGGGCCTTCAGAGCCTCATTGTAATCGGCTTCTGGCGAATGCACGCTGCCATCACATCTCTTCTCAGAGATAAGCCACCACCATTCTAGCAAGCTTGTTTCCGCTGCATTTTATAGTTTCAGCTTATTTCATTATTGAATAGAAAATCGGTTTTACTGTATCTCTGTTATTTTGTGTTAAGCATCTATTAATAATATGTATTCATTTCATTCTTCTCATAAAATCCGGATCAGTGGTATCAGAGCGGCCTGCTCCTTGTCGTCTTAATGCATGTCCCCAACGAGGTCAGAGTATAAAGAGTTGGGTCTCGAGCTTGTTTCTCTTGAGGAAAGAAGCTCTCACACGCCCAAGAAACCTCCCATGGCAGGAGAAAAGAAATATGACAGGACAGGAGATCCTTTCAAACTGTTGATTGAGGAATCCCTCACGCAACAGAGGAACGAGATGATGGATAGTTTCACGAAAATCCTTTGACGACTACCAATAGGTGATGCATCTTCTTCGAACGGAGGCGCCGCCCCCTTCAAGGTACAAATAAACATTTATATTCCTATATTTGAAGGTCAGATAAACGCAGATGCTGTAGACAAGTGGTTGAATCTACTAGAAGGGTATTTTTCTGTTCATAAATTTTTGAATACAAAAAAGATTACTTTTGCGCTCCTCAAATCCATTCCCCATGTCAAATATTGGTGGGAAACTTTCTGTGAGCAAAAGGAAACAGAGGAAACCTCATTATTTTAAGTCATGACCACCTGGGAATCCTTCAGGGATTCTATTAAGGAACAATACTACCCTGTCAGAAGTTATGACGACCTGTATACCAAATGGACCACACTGCGGTAAGAATGAGACCAAGCAGTGCCAGATTTCACAACTATCTTCCATACCTTGCGCACCAAGTTGGGTATCAAGTATTCGGAGCGACATCTGGTGCTCATATATCACAGTGCTCTGCATAGATACATCCATACCAAAATGGAATTTCTAGACATCTCATCCTTAGGCGCGACCTACCTATATGCCGTCAAAATCGAGCAGAAGCTCAAACAAAAGACACGGCAATTTGGGCCTAGGAACCCCTCACAACAAAAGCCATGAAAGGGTGGCCCCAACCCACAGAACAAAGGACAGAGAAAATATGGACAATATCAAGACAACCAGTACAAGCCGCAAGGAAAGAAGGACACCGGAAAGATAAAGAAAGATACCGGGAAGTGGTGTGACTTCCATAAGAGCCCTTAGCATAACACTGCTGACTATCGCTCAAAGTAGTCGCTGGTGGCCGAAGTGAAAGCCTCTGAATCAGATGCAGATTCTGACTCAGAGACAGAACCAGAAAGGGGAAGATGGATCATTGATGCGGAGCCCAGTGCCATCGTTGCTACCACCAAGATCCAACCTGGTGAACCAGACGAGCCAGAAGAAGGAGAGCGCCTCTTCCATTCACAGATGTGGGTAAAAGGCACCCCGCTGCACTTCATCGTTGACAGGGATAGCTAGAAGAACCTCATCTCAGCAGAGGTCATCAAGCAGCTGGCCCTGCCAACAACGCCGCACCCACAACCCTACACCATTGGATGGCTCTGCCAGGGAAGCGATCTTCGTGTCGACCAACAGTGTCAATTGTCGTACAACATCAAGCCCTTCAAAGACGAGGTATTGTGTGATGTTTCTCCTCTTGAAGTTTGTGATGTTCTTTTGGGCCAACCTTATTTATGGAAATGTCATGCTGTATATGAGTCTAGGCCTCGTAGTGTTATTATTACTTTGAACAGGAAATTGTACAGAATACCTAAGGCAGTCCCACCTAGTGCTATTTCCTTGATCTCTGCTAAGTAATGTAGAAAGGTCGTCTCTCAGACGGGGAAGTTTGTCTTCTTCGTGCTTCACTCTCAGAATAAGTGAAAGATCGCAGCCACATCCAGGGTCTCTGTGGTCGACCTCTCCACACAGAAAAATCAAGTAGATAAGGTCGTGGAAGAATACTCAGATATATTCTCCTCACCTACAGGGGTACCTTTGCACTGCCAGGTCAAGCACCCCATCGATCTGACTCCCGACGCACTGCTGCCCAATGGGCCAGTCTATCGTCGCTCTTTGTTAGAGAATGAGGATATCAAGAGACATATCCAAGAACTGCTCCACAAGGGGCACATAAGCCCTAGATCATCACCTTGCAGGAGCCCAATCGTGCGAGTACAGAAGAAAGATGGAACCTGGCGACTTTGTATTGATTACCGGGCTCTGAATTAAATCACTGTCAGAAATCGGTACCCGATTCCTCGAATCGATGACCTCCTTGATCAACTCACGGGGGCCAAATACTTCAGTAAGATTGATCTAAATTCTGGCTACCACCAGGTCCCGATAGAACATACAGATGTATGGAAGACTGCCTTCAAGTCAAAGGAAGGACTTTTTGAATGGTTGGTCATGCCCTTTGGTTTGAAAAATGCTCCAACCACTTTCATGAGGATAATGGACGATATCCTGCAACCATTCACCAATACTTTTGTAGTGGTGTATCTGGATGACATTCTAATTTACAACAAGACTTGGGATGAACACTTGCATCATATTCAACAGGTTCTGCACACCCTACAACAGGACAAGCTATACGCCAACCTGGAAAAATGCTCCTTCGGCATGGACAGGGTCCATTACCTGGGCTACATCATTGATCAACATGGCGTACATCTGGATCCAACCAAGATCCAAGTCATCTGTGACTGGCCAGCCCCAACAACACTCACTGAGCTTTGGAGCTTCTTGGGACTTTCTAATTTCTACCGCAGGTTCGTGTTGGGTTTCTCCCATATTGCATGGGCCCTCAGCCAAATAAACAGGGGTGGTGGTAAGGCGAAATTTGAGTGGGGCCGGTCCCAACAACAAGCGTTCGATGATTTGAAGCAACGCTTGTGCTCAGCCCCAATACTTTCACTACTAGACCTACAACATCCATTTGAGATCGAGACAAATGCTTTAGACTATGCCGTGGGAGCTGTTCTCACTCAGCACGGCCACCTCGTGGCCTATCATAGTGAGACACTGTCAGATACTGTTTGTAAGTACCCTACTTACGAAAAAGAAATGTACTCCATTGTGCAAGCATGTCGCCAGTGGAGACATTACATTCTTGGGAAGGAGAAAATCATCCACACTGATCATAAGCCACTGCAGTTCATGCAGACACAGGGAAAACTACAAAATGACCGCCATCAAAAGTGGTGCACATACTTGCATCAATTCCACCTCAACATCAAGTATAAAACAAGAAGCACCAATCGCGTCGCTGATTGCCTCAGCAGACCACCAGTCGCGACACTCACCACGGTGCTAGACTCTTGTGGCCATGAGACATCTGGATGGCCCCAACTCTATGAGACAGACCCTGAATTCACCACCACCTACCAAATGTTGGGTGCAAATGTAGTTGTCGATAATTTCCATCTTCAGGATGGGTTGTTGTGTCGTCTGGGCCATATCTGTGTTCCATCAAGCGAGCAAGCGAAGCTGATCTAGGAAGCCCACTAAAGTCGGGTGGCAGGGCACTTCGACGTCGAAAAGACAGTGGCAATGCTATAGAAACATTTCTACTAGCCGAAACTTCGACAGGAGGTCGACAAGTATATCAGGTCCTGCACTGCCTGCGCTATTGCCAAACTGACCACTAAGAAACAGGGCTTGTACACCCCTCTTCCGACTCCTGACAGGCCATGGGAATCCATCTCAATGGACTACATGTCAGGCCTCCCATCCACCAAGCGGGGAAATGACTGTGTTTTTGTGGTTGTTGATCGCTTTTCTAAGATGGCAATTCTGGTTGCCTGCAAGAAGAGAATCACAGTAGAGGCCACTACCAAGATCTTCTTTGAATGAGTCTGGGAACATTTTGGAATCCCACAAACCATTGTCTCAGATCTGGATAGTCGATTTCTCAACACATTTTGGTCGAGCCTCTGGTCACTGCTGGACACCAAGCTCACCAAATCCACAACCTTCCACCCCCAAACAGATGGCCAAACCGAGGTTGTAAATCGAATGATTGTGCATATCCTTCACATGTATAATTCAAAGAACCCTCACACATGGGATGAGAGCCTTCCTTATGTCCAACATAGCTACAACCGAGCCTTGCATATCTCAAATGGCCACAACCCTTTTCAAGTGGGGTTGGGATTCCAACCATT
>ML821190.1:63391-76419 GCA_009831015.1 Picea engelmannii
TGGAAGGTGATTGGTAATCTCAAGCATTCTACTTCTTCTAGTAGCAGGACGTGGATGCTGATGCACTACATGGACACCCAATACAATAATAAAAAGCATTAAAAGGACATGGTTAGTCATTATTCATAGCAGTGTTTCATCAATACGAATATCATAACTATGTTTTTTAATTGGAGGAGTAGTGGACACCATTGGTTGGATTGTCATTGGTTCCTCTACTTTCTGGGAACCCTCATCTACATGCTCTTTCATTGAAATAAGAAAAGCTTTAAGTACACCATCTAAGAGAAATATTAATAATCGTCATATTATACATTTTATTTTAAACACAATCATACCATGATCATGGGTTTGTGAACCACTAGTATCATGGTGTTGTTGTCCACCACTGTCAAATGAACCGTTGTTTCTTTCTTTCTTAAAAGAAATAGAAACATAATTAATTGATGAGTTAAATCAACTTTCAATATATTAGACAAGTAATCAACAAATTCAATTTTGTCATTTTATTTACCAAATCATTCGAAGGGTCAGATTGTGTCTCTGATCCCTTCCTTTGTTGATTTTCCACCACAACTTGAAATCTGAAATTGAAGCTGAGCATTAAGTTTTCTTTTGTGGTGGAATTGTTCAATTTATTGCCATGCATCACATGACATAAAATATGTATTTTTTCTTACTGGTTGCAATTAGATACAATTTGCATGATGATATATTGTATAATATGAATAAAGTATTCAATACTTACAATTCTAGATTTTAATCTCAAGTAATCACCTTGGCCAAGTTTATGTTGTCCATCTTTATCTAATATTGCCTTTGTTTCTTTTGTTGTGTCTGGGAGCCTATGAAAAGTTTCAAGTATGTTATAATATATCACGATTTTTTCTATAGAATTAAACAAAATTCATCATATTCAATTAAAAATATCGTATATTACCTTCTAGGGCCAGGTGGTGTCTTTCCTTCACTTCTCAATGCGATCTCCTTAGCGTCCTCCTGCATATTCTTCCATTCCCTCTCAGGAATGGCTAGAGGATGATCATACTTAGGGTTATTTTTTAATTGAACCCTATATTGATCTCTGTCATATTTCAAATATGTACCAGTCATCGAGGGGGTTTCAGACTTGTTGAATATATCACCAAACAAGCCAATAATACGGTTTATAAAATTAATTTTCAAATATTTATTCTGGGCATTCCACCATGTGCGAATGGTGGGCCCAAATATCTCTAGAGCCTTGTCGTGCAAGGTCCTGTAAAAAATATATTTTCCTAAAAAATGATATGATAATTAGGTTAAAATAATATGAAAAAATGTAGGTTTCAATCAAATGGTAGGAATTATTTAACATATTCAAAAATGCCTGGGATTCGTTGTATCTTCAAGGGAATCAATTTTTTTTCCACCAAAAATTTGATGGAGAGTGTTCC
Organism: Picea engelmannii; assembly: GCA_009831015.1. Lineage (NCBI taxonomy): Eukaryota > Viridiplantae > Streptophyta > Pinopsida > Pinales > Pinaceae > Picea > Picea engelmannii. Next base: position 64,828 of record ML821190.1, read on the forward strand.
CAACCTTTGAACACATGTTTCCCTAGGATAACAATGCTGATCTGGCTGTGCAGAACCAATATCCTCATGAGATTCTCCTGGTAGACCCTCATGAGCATGATCTAGTGTGTGCGGTGTGGGTGTCTCATGGGACCCATGAGTTTCAATCCTCCGAGCTACATACAGAGAGGAAAATAACCTTGTAGGTATGTGGCTCATGCTGGGATGTTGTGGGGTTTGTGCATCACTTCCATCAACAACGTCCCCGTGACCAGGCTATTCCCCAATTAGAGTACTACTCATATAGTGGTAACATACAAAACTTTCATAAAACAATTTATGTCTGAAATAATTTTTTTTTTTAAATTGCGCTTACCCCAAATTGTTCTTATCCTGTCTTAAAATTTCCATCCTTTTTTTCCCTCCTTTATAGGTGGCTTAGACTTAACCAATTCAATGTTTTCAATATTTTCCTTTTTCAAGGCCTTTTTAATTGTTTCCACTAGGTTGACAAAATAATATATTTCATTCAACATATCATCCTGCTCCGACGATGTGCTCGTATACATCAACAAATAAAGATGTTAATTCAATTATTCTAAGCAAGAATTGATATGAAATTCATTGTTATACTTTCTCCGAGCTATCCGATGCCTTCCCATGATCACCTTGCACATTATAAGATGCATGGAAATTTAGAATGTTATGAGAAAATAATATAAGAATCATGAGCTATTAAAATGTGTGTTTCAGATACAAAAAGGGAAACATCAATTATAGGTTTGGTATATTGGTAGAACATGTTTACCCCCATAATAATAGTGCTTCCATCAATTCGATTCAAATCGTAATCGATCAACAACTCTTCCCATGCAACTATTGTTTTCACTACACATACGAATATTTGATTTCCTTCACGCTCGCCAAATATACAATTGGGTTTCTTTCTTGTTGTCGGGCTGGTATTGTACTATTAATAATCTCTGCAATATTTCTCGATGCCTTTGGACTTCCATCAAGAAACACTGCTGTTTTAGGAAAATTCCCCTGCAGACAAGTGAATCTCCTCTTGGATTTTATACCGTTATACCAAGATAGAAAGATGCTAACATTGGACACTAATATCCCTTTGAATCTAATTGCCTAATCAAAAAGAGAAGGAGAAGGAGAAGGAAGAAAGTGTGATGCACCTTATTCTGGTGTTTGTCCTCGCTGCTCCAATTTGAGTTTGATACCTGAGCTCCTTGGCACCATTCGAAACCTGCAATGCAATGGACAACAAGAAGACAAAGAACTCCTACTCTACTGTATAAGATTAGTCTAATAAAATCCATCTATAATAGACAAAGTAAGTGAAGATACACATATTAGAAGGGAATAGGCCAATCATATATTAATGAGAACTCCAAAGAGATACTTACAAACTATATATGAAGTCGCAACAACCTCTCCAAGTCCTCCTCGTCCAACCCTTGCAAAAAGATCCCAAAATCATAGGTTTGATATCCTAAATATTTCTCCCAAGACCATAAGTTTGATACCTCAAATTTTCTTCCTCCATCTCCATGGAAATCCCTCATTATATAGGATTTGGAGGCTTAACCACCATGGAGAGGATCACTCATCAGATCCATTAAAAAGGGATCTCTAAGATATTTAGGGAGAAAATATCTGTTAGGGATTTTAGGGAGGAAATATCTCTCAAGGATTTTAAGGAGGAAATATTTAAACCATCCATGAGATCCTCCACCTTCCCTAAAAATTAGGAAACCAGATGTGAGGTGGATTCTCACACTTAATTAATTTCATTTTCATGAATATTAATAATAATTCATGTGCACTTTGTATTTCGGACTTAATGTAATATATTCCTCCTCCACATTGACTAGGGATTGTGACATAGATTATTCCATGGTGTCAAGGTGTATGAGACACTTATATGACACTTACGACACTTAGGGCGAGGTACCTAGGTGTGAAAATTTCATGTGTAACAAAATGCCCGCTAAAGTGCGAGGTCAAAAGAGAGAATGATGGCTGAAACACTTTAAAAATACTTAATGCAAGGGTCTGGAATTGAAGAAACCGGAAGAAGCTGCAAACAACAATCAAACAATATTAAATTTTTTTCCATTTCTAAGGTAGGCATACCTATGCTCATAATACAAGATGACTCAAAGCATGGCCACTGACCAATACACTGTAGATCCATGAAAAATATTAATTGAGGATATGGCCACCAAAGATACAATGTGGATCCATACCTCCATGAAATGAATTGATCGTAGCCACGGAAAATGAACAGTGGAGCTACGAGATGATAAAACATAGCCACAAACCAATATAATGTGGATCTATGTGATAGTATATACATCAACATGCTCAAATAATCTCTTTTGCAGCCTGGGCAAAATAGTTTAACAAAGTGAATGCTCAACCTAGGGTCTTCGTCCCAATCCCGATGTGGTACGAATATAGCCATGTGAATAGATGTTTTGATGTCAAACATGGTAGAAACCACTTTATTACCGGTCATTGAGGTAAACCGTTAACAAGTGCGAGGGAAATCACCAATGATGTCAATGACTCCCAAGGTACCCTAGTACATTCCAACGAATGTGAATAAATGAGCCGAGGTCGAATATTCATGGAATCATCTGATCAGAGCTCAATGATGTAAACCTACTGTTGAAGGTGAGGAGTCCTTCCATTGAGGCATGCAGGTCCCAAGGTACTAACTAGTTTCTAAGTTAATTCTTGAATGATGTGTTGAAGTCAACAAGAAAAGACTCATCGAAGGAGGGCCTTGATGTATCCCCTATCAATGACATGAAACTGACATAGGAAAGTGATGTAAGATGGTGAATCAAATGAGTATGGACTGACACCAGAAATGGAAACTGGTAATACTGCATATGGATGGTTTTAAGTGAAACTTCACTTGAACATGATGAGGCACGACAACTGACTTGGCAACATTGACTCGACGAGTACCAAAATGTAATGTGATGACAATAAGAACACTCTTCGACTAGAAGAAAAATTATGGAGACACATGGAATTGATATGACTCAGAGACAAGCATGTTACCCAAATGTAAGACGAGACACAAATAGGTGCCATGTTCAAGGGAGACAAAAGATGACATCAAGGATTCTAAAAAATTGGACCCAATTCCTTCAAATTTTCCCCCACCTAGATAGATGATTACCTCTTTTTAATTTAACGAGCTCAAGGAGGATAAATCACGCTTGATATAAATCACCTTTGGTAAGTTAGTCTTCCTTTGTTTAATGAACTGGAAGAAATAAGGATTCGGTCCCATATGGGCCCTTCAATGTGTATTTTTTAACGAGTCAAGAGAAGGAAAACTCGATGGTTTTTCATGTTTAGAGAGTCTAAAAAGAACTTAAAGGTGACTCCAGGGTTGTCCTTTTTCGTAATATTAGTCTCCGAAGTCCGAAAAAGAGATAAAATGCTACTCGGGAGATGCCCTTTCAAAACCTTTTAAACGAGTGTGAAAGGAAGAAAAATCACTCAACAATAATTTCATGTTTAGAGAGTCTGAAAAGAGATTAGAGAAGACTTTAGGGGGTTCCTTTTTCATATATCCTTACGAGTCCGAAAAAGAGATAAAAGTTTACTTGGTTACATTCTCATGTTTTTTCGAGCATGAGAAAGAACTAAGACCGTGCTCGTCAGCGTGACAAGGTTAAACATAAAAATACTGCTTCGAAACTTGCAAGTGAAGAAAAATCTGCATCCAGGGTATTAGTAATGTCTTTGATTTTTTTTTTAAACCCAAAATAAACTATAGATTAGAAAAAATGAACCCTATATAATAGTGAGATAGGGTAAAAAATCTTATTTACCATTTCATTTTTACCAATCTCTCCTAGCATTTTTATTTTCAACTTAAGAGGGCGATTTTCAAGATTTTCGCACCGGAGCTACGGTTGATCGTGTTCACATATGTCTGGATCAGGTTGGTCATTAACCCATTCTAATCATTTTCCACAGTTCAGATTTAGTTTTTAAGGTAGTTGATCGTCATCAAGGATTTCCCATATGCCGGAGTAGATTTTCGGGGTAGCCTGGACTTAGTACTTTGAGAGGGTATCGACTGGGATGCGTCAGATACAAAACCAAAACCTTGTCCTGCGTTTTTTTGATTTTGAAATTTATATTATTTTTATGTGTACAAAGAGGGGTTTTAACAGATGCATTGTTTCATCATGTAGATATATGTGCATCATGTTCGATGGAGATACCGACACTAGGGTGTCGCGGAGATGTGAAGATAGCTACATAGCACGAGGTGGTGGTGGGAGGTCTCCGGGAGGTCGAGAGGAACCTCTTAGGTCTTACGATGGGTGTCCCACCTCTCAGGAGGCGAGATGTACCTCTACATTTGCAGAGGCATACAGTGGGGGTTCCTGAGAGTCTGAACCACTTGCTTCGATGAGTGGCACGTGCAGTGGTATGCTTCTCAAAGAAAAACGTGGTGTAGGAGGACCATGATCTTCTAGATGTTTTTTGTAGTTTTTTTATGATGATATCATGGGCATGAGGGCCCAAATTTTTCCCTTCTATGTACTTTTTGATGTAAACAAACTTTTTTTATCACACAGTTTTTATATATATATATCTAAGTTTTGTGGTACCAATGATGTTACAAATTACCTTGTGTGATGTTTTTAATGTACATGTGATTCATCTTCTTTATAAATTTTTTTCTATGCACAATATAAGGATCCAAAATATAATTTGCTAGCAAATCCAAAGTTGTGTTGAGTTCTCTTGGTATGTGTTTGTATTCTATAAATTCAAACATTATTTCAAGGCGACAAACTCGTAGGTGGAGACACAATAGGGTAGGGTTGGGAATGATGTACACTCAATTCAGTTGACAAACCATGAGTTGAGAGTCTAGGTTAATGATTATATGAGATATACCTAGGGAGGAGGCCTCGGTTAAAAGTCTAATGACAGCGTGATATTATACCACATTATTGGTTGTTGATCCTAGGAAAACGCCTCCTGAACTCACCAACTCATCAGAGTGGTAAATGACCCAAGTTGCAGAAGAAATGTTCTGGGTGTGTCGACTAGTGCCATCTACAAAACCGATAAAAATAGGAAAGGGATATGTCATCTGTGCATACAATCACAAGAAAAAGTATAAGCGGCTAAAACAAAACTCGTACACGCAAGAGAAAAAGACACACCAAAACTAAACTATAGTACAATAGTGTACAAAGCACACATGCTAGATGTTCTATACATAATACTTCTTAAGGTAAATCCCATTCCAAGTTTCACCGAGAGATATTCCTTCGTAGTCAACTAGCTCGTAGGAACCTCTATGTAATACACGTTTTACGATGTAGGGTCCATGCCACAAGGGTTCTAACTTTACTGTCCCTAGCTTATCATGAGCCTGGTCATAAACGAGGACTAGGTATCCTTCTGTGAAAGTACGAGGGTGGACTGATTTTTCATATTGACTCTTCATTCATTTTTGATACGTCTTGTTAACAAGAGCAACATTGCGACGTGTTTTGTCCAATCTAGTTAGATATAGGAATCATTCTTCTTCAGCAGAGGTGTGAGGTAGGAATTCTACTTTGAGTTTCAAGGAAGGAATTTCTCACTCGATTGGTAATACTGCTAATCCATGTGGATATTGGTGGCCACCCATCTTCTCCAACTGGACCAAAACATGTTTTTGGCAATTTTGGCAATTTACTATTTTTAGCAGTTTTTAACTTCCGGGGCCATTTTGAGGCCCTAAACTATGTTTTTTGAGAAAACAGGGAGCAACATGTATCATAGATAATTGTTTCTCACCCAAAAGTTGTAGTTCTCAGATAGATCTTTCCAATGAGCTATCAAGCGCCCCAAACGAAGATCGTATGCAGAAGTTACGCCCTTGGGAAGTTGACGTATCAACTACCCCCATCGGGGCCCACAAACCTTTTGGCTTTTCATCTTTCGGGGTTAGGGTTTTGGATTTTAATTATTTTAAAAAGGCCCTTAGAGCCTCATTGTAATAATCATCTTCTTGCGAATGCGAGTAGCTGTCACATCTCTTCTCAGAGATAAGATGCCACCATTCTAGCGAGTCTTTCACTCTGTATTTTTACAGTCTCTGTACATTTCTTCCATTAATAGAAATCGTGTATTACTATATATCTGTGAATCTTGTTATTTCCACTATATATCTATTATATTGTTGTCTCTCTTACAATATCTCTAAATATTTATGTGTTATATCTCCGCTCTCATTTCGTACCGAAAATAATCCAGATCAACTGCTTCGATGCCATATAGCAACTGGAGAGGAGTGAATCCAGTTGCGGTTTTCAATAAGGTGTGGTAAGCTCAGAGGGTGGAGAAGAGTTGTAAATTCCAAGAAGTTTTGTTTTCCCCCACCATGCATTGGATCATGGTTTTAAGGAATTTTTTGATAGCTTCAACTTGTCCGTTTTCTTGAGGATAGTAGGGGGATGAGTTCTCATGGCGAAATCCCAACTTGACATGTAACTCAATCATCATCTGGTTTTGAAAATGTGAAATGTGATCAGTGACAATGTCTTGTGGAACACCAAAGTGAGTGATGATGTATTTGAAGATAAAGAGAGCTGCAGTACGACCATCATTAAGAAAAGTAGGCATAATCCCAACCCATTTTGTGAAGTAATCAACGTAAACGATGATATAGCCATGCCCCCCGAATAAGGTAGGATTACATTGCATAAAATCAATGCCCCATTTGGAAAAGGGGTCGATGGAGAAAATAGGATGAAACATAGCGGGGCGGGTGCGTGCCTTTTTATGAAAAACTTGGCAGGGTGGGAATATTTTGACAGCCTCAATACAATATTTGAAAATGGAGGACCTAAAGTAACCGTCACGTAATATTTTCTGAGCTGTAGCCATCCGAGAAAGGTGACCACCACATGCTCTAAGGTGACATTCATTTAGAACATGTTCAACCTCATCATGAGTTAAACAATGTTGTAAGATAGTTTCAATACCACAATGATACAAAGTGTCACCGATGATAATGTAGAATTTAGAATGGTGACAAATACAACGACGTTCTTCATGGGAGATATCGGGATGAAAACATTGGGTTTGAAGATAAAGAAGAGTATTTACATAGCAAGGGTCAGATGTTCTAATGAGGAACAAATATTCATTGGGGGGAGAATTACTAGGCTCAATGTATTCATCAGCATGGGGAAGATTGTAGATGAGTTCCACAAAAACCAAGGACTTTTTATCTTTTGATTTGGCAAGCTCGAGATCGCATTTTTGAAGAATAACGATCCATTTGGAATATTTTCCCCCAAGGACTTGACGTGTCAGAATATAATACATGGGGTTCGAGTCCGAAATGACCGTGGTAGTGTGTAACATGACGTAATGGAAAAATATCTGGACGATAATGACGGCTGCTAGAGCCAACTTTTCAACATGTGAATATCAGAGCTCGGGACTGGATAAACTCTTTCTCAGATATTATATCACATGTTCCTCACCGTTGGGGTCCTCTTGGACTAAGACCATAGCGATAGTGGAAGTAGAGGCTACCAAATAAAGGATATAGTCTCGTTCATAATTTAGAGGATGCATAAGATGTGTATGGGTTAATGCATGCTTAAGAGCACCAAAATATCATTGAGAGGCATCATCCTAGATGAAAGGAGTGTCTTTCTGCAACAATCACATAAATCCTTTAGTAATCTCAACGTAATTTACATATAAAACGGTGAAGAAAGCTCGCTTTCCCTTGCAAAATTTGTAGTTGGGTCAGATTGTTGGGAGGAGCTAAAGCAATAATAGATTTAATATCTAAGGGATCCACCCTAATCCCATATTTGGAGACAACAAAACTGAGGAATCCACCTGATTCAAAAATGAAGATGCATTTCTGGGGGTTCAAACAGATACGGTAGAACCGACATCGAATAAAAATGGCCCAGAGATGACCAATATGGTTTCATCGATTAGATGAATGGGCAGGTAAATCATCGGGGTAAGGTTCCACAATATGTTTGATATCGTGGAAAGCATACGATATGGCCCGCTAGAAAGTGGCACCAACATTTTTGAGACCAAAAGGTAGTTTCCGATAGGCAAATGTTCCCCACAGGAAAATGAAGGCTGTCTTATGTTGATCAATGGGTAGAATGTCAATCTGGTTATATCCTGAAAATCCATCCATGAAAGAGAAAATAATGCTGCCAACACAATTATCAATGGTTTGGTCAATGAACGGTGTGGGGTAATTGTCTTTGGGACAATCCTTGTTAATATCTCTATAATAGACGGAGACACAAATGGTTCCTTGTTTTTTAGAAACCAGAACAATGTTAGAAACCCATTCCGTCAAGGGGACATGATAGATAAAGCCAAATTTTAACAGTTTTTCAAATTCTGCCTTTATGGCCGCGGTTTTCTTAGGATGAACCGGGAGAAGTTTTTGTCACACAGGTTTAATGCTTGGGTAAGTTTTTATTTCATGCACAATGATCAAGGGGTCGATCCCGAGCATTTCCTTGTAGCTCCAAGCGAAGACATCACATAATTATTTAAATAAAGTTGTGTAAGAAGCCACATCCTCGGGGGAACAATTAGCACTGCGAGTAAAATTTTCCACGATACCCTCTTTGATCGATATATCAATAATGATCGTAGAATATATGTTGCCTAAATTCCCTTAAAAAATAGTATCCTGGGTAAATATAGGAGATTGGGGAGAATTAACAACATCGGAGGGGAATATAGAGTGTATATCTTCCTGAATTTCTTCTAGAGGAGGAAGAAAAGATGGTCGATGATGTTTTTCATCCCAAGGTACCTCTTCGATACTAAGAATTTCCATAATGGATTCATATGATGGAAAAATATGGTAAATGTAGTCAAAATCAGAGGATAAGGAATTCAACAAAGGTGGCAACGAATAATTGTTGGATTCCAATAGATGTTGGTCATCCAAGGAGGGAGAGGCATATTGGATAGCATCATATGAAGCCTCAACTGGACTAAGTGGCATAGCGTAACCTAGTGCATCAAATTCTAATGGACTAGGCACAAGCCAAGGATCAAATGATTCTAAATATTGATAGGCCATAGTCGAAATCATATTGATAGTGGAAATATGTTGTGTGGTGGGAGGAAGTGGTGTAGGGAAAGTACCCATAAGGGAATAATATTTTAAAATACCTACACCAACACTTTCATAAGTGGTTCTACTATCTCCCAAGAAAGGAATATTGTTGGTGGTGGGAGTGCGAGCGTCGGGTGTACAGTAATCTAACTGGTTGATAGTGACAATTTTTCCTTGATGAGGGAATTGTACACATCGAAACACCGATGAAGCGACGACATTCATGGCATAAAACCAAATTCTTCCTAATAAAAAGTTGTAATCAAGGGGAGCATTGACTACCTCTACATCGACATAGATGGTATTATCTCCCCACTGAATAACTAAGGATTGCAAAAGTCCGTGAGGATGAAAACCTCACCCGTCAAATGCTCGTAACATTGTAGGGGATTGGTTAAGCGCAGGTGATTTTAATCCTTTCCAACAAGCTAACGACATGACACAAGTGGAAGCTCCCTCATCCAATATGGTGCGGTGAATGTGTTGGTTATGAACAATGACATCAATTTGAAAAGAAAGTTGGTGAGAAAGTCATGACTTGAAGTTGTCCAGGTTAAACGTGATATTATTTGATGACTCTGTTGATTAAGGTTGGTTGCCATTGATGTCAACCCTTGAAGAAAGCCTCGCAGCACAAACGTTTGGGTAATGGACCCAATATTGTTTGATGTAAATATGACTCATTATTGTTTTGTCATGGTTGATAAGAAGTAAATATGGATGAACTCCAAAGTGACCACCTTATGGTGAAATCCCTCACGGGAAGACGCTTTGCAGATTAAGAGAACCCATGCTTAATTGTGGAATAATGAGATGAAGGATAGTGAATTTTTCAGGGAAACTATTCTATATGGATATTTCTTTTCATGCCATTTCTAGTGGTATGTAGAATGTCACATAACTCCTCACGGTTAGAGAGTTATGACCATGTGAAGTTGGAGAACCCAGGTTTGGGTAATGGACCCAAGTTTGTTTGATGGATAACAATATGATTTTTGATATATTTTAAGGTAATACTATTATATATGGATATTAAATGTCATTCCATTTCTGGTGGTATGTGTAATGTCACATAACTGCTCACGGTTTGAGAGTTATGGCCTTACGAAGTTGGAGGACCCTCATATGTCATCTAGAAGCCCCAAAAGGTCAAAGTAGTCAAAGTGGTTTAAGATATTTTAAAAGGTAAATAATAAAGTGAAGTGATGAGTGTATTATAATTCAAAGTAAATAGAAAATAAATTATTTCAATAATAAATTTAATGGAGAAATTAGAAGTGGGTTAACCCTAAAATAAGGAAAGTGGGCCAAGTGACCTAGAAGATGTTTTTAAGGAAGCTACTTGGAGAGTATAAATAAGAGGCAAGGCTCTCTCATTTTAATTACACTTGAGCATATTGAATATCTATAGGTGTCTGAGGTAACCAAGGATATATAAGCTGAATTTTTGAGGGAAGGTGAAGAAAAGAAGGCCGAAATGCAAGGAAGGATAAATTCTTTTGATGGTGCTTTCTAAGGTATGCTATTTACAACTCATCTCACCATTTTCGCTATAATTTTTTTTCTATAATGATTCAGACCGTGAAATTTCCATGCCATTGGGAAAACATACCCAAGTATTTGTGGTAAACAATTTAGCTTGTGGGTCATTTTATTTTGGGAGTTACACTCTGTGGAAAATAGGATTTGTGGCTAGTCCTGAAACTAGTCAAAAATAGGTGTTTCGGGTAAAAACGTCATAACTTATTCATAACAGATCCAAATTCAGTGAGAATAAATGTGTTGGTTAGGGTACAATCTTTAGTATTTTTTGTAACAGGTTCATATCAATTCAACAATATTTCATGTGGGGCACACTCTACAAGATCATTCTCAAGAATAAGCTAGAATTTAGCAAGGTATGCCATTTTTTCTATAACTCCTTTTCTGAGAGGTTCCAAGTAGTGGCACCTAGAGAAATTGAAAAAAAACACACTGAAGAACATTGTGTATCAGTTTAAGATATTTATACATTACAGGTTCAAAGTTATGATTATTTCAAGTTAGGGTTGTTGACTAATCCAAAACTAGGCATGTGAGACTGAAGAGAAGTTTGATGAAAATGCTAGTTTCTCATTGTTAAAGTTAAGGAAGGTTTGCAAGAATGTGATTATATACACCAGGTCTAATACAAAGCTACAAATCAGATATGTATGATGAAATTGATGAGGGCTTTTGGTTGAGGTACATGTTGAATACATGGTTGAGACAAGTAGTTGATGAGTTGGCATATACATGAAGTGTATACTTGACGATGTTGGTACATATTGATGAGTCATAGTTGATGAGTAGTTGACACATGATTGGTACATACTTGGTACATGGTTGGATGCACTTGTTTATGGTACATGTTGATTACATGTTGTTTGGTACATGTTGGTGCATGGTTGATGCAC